>WNWK01006061.1:0-110984 GCA_009830355.1 Cherax destructor | reverse complement strand
CTTTGAAACCAGCCTCTGCTGGCTTTAAATTCGCTCACTTCAGCACTCGTTGCAGGCATTTTCTTAACGAGATCATCATGCAACTGCTTTGCTTTTTCACATATTATTGCCTGCGTAACACTATCTCCTGCTAACTGTTTCTCGTTGATCCACACCAACAACAAATTTTCCACATCTTCCAGCACTTGCGATCTCTGTTTTATGATCACATATGCACCATTCGCAACAACAGCTTCCTTGATTTTACGTGTATTTCCCTTGGCCACAATGGTAGCGATGGTAGAATAGGCTTTACCATACAGCCTGGCCAGCTCAGTGATACGCACTCCACTTTCATATTTTTATATTATCTCCTTCAGTTCTACTGTATTTCTGAGCCTCTTTACCACAGGGCTGGCACTAGGAGCTTTCTTTGGACCCATGGTAACTTATTTAGCAGTTGCAAGCACTAAAAACAGTGGAATAATGACAATATACTGGTATGAATGCGTGGGTGGCATGGGTGGTGGTCGCTCTCGCTTGTAAACAATAGCACATTGACGCTCCCTGGAGTGCCCGCACAGCTGGGCGCCACGCGGACGCGTCCGGGACGAATATCGTAAACCGAACAATCATCGTAAACTGAATCAATATTTTGACGTAAAAATGTATCGCTAACCGATTTTATCGGTATCCGACGCCATCGCTAACTGAGGTATGACTGTATATACTGGTGTCTGTCGTTAAGATAAGATTTTGGGTAATCAAGGGAATGTCCTCTGATGCCATAATGATTTAGTTTTAGGTGCAGGAGATTGTGGTTGGCTGTATCAAATGCTTTTCGTAGGTCAATGAAGAGCCCCAGGGAATATTCATTTTTATCGAGAGCTGTATACAGTGAACCCTCGGTTTTCGTTCACCTCCAAACTCGAACAATTATGTAAGTGTATTTTCGTAATTGCTTTTGTAAGTATATTTTTGGGGATCTGAAATGACTAATCTAATTTACATTTGTCCTTATGGGAACAAATTCGTTCGGCAACGGCACTCAAACAGCATTCTGGAAAGAATTTTCAATGAAAACCGAGGGTCCAATGCATATAAATTCAAGCAATTGTATAATAGTATCATTCGTACTTTTTTTTTGGTCTAAACCCAAACTGGCAGGGGTTAAGTATAATTTTAGAAAGTAAGGGCAAGTTTGATATGGGTCTATATTTGTTCAAGCCAGTTGCATCACCTCCTTTGAGGTTCGGGGTAACCCTTGCTGTCTTGAGTATAGATGGGAAAGTTGAGGATGCTACAGAGTTGGATTTGTGAAGGACCTGCCTAGTATGGGCCAACAGGCCTATTGCAGTGTTCCTCCTTTATTATGTTACACATTGTTGCAATAATGGGTGACAACACATGTGCAGCTTTTTTATATATGAATGGTGGCAAGTTATCCAGATCTCCTGCTTTGTTTTATATTGATTTAATGATGAGTGAGACTTCAGTAGAATTAGTTGGAGCTAGATATATAGTATTTGGGTAGTTGCCAGTGAGGTAGTCTTTCGGCTGAGTATTTGAGCTAAGAATTTTACTTGCTAGCTTTGATCCTACAGTAGAGAAAAATATATTAAATTTGTTGGCATTGTCTATAGGTTGTATGTGAGGTTTTGTTGTCCTCATCATCTTACTCTTTCCTGGGAGATTATTTCCCAGTAAAAGTAGGCCTTAGAGATGTGTGATGCCACCATGGTTGTTCAATATATTTATAGATGGGGTTGTAAAAGAAGTGAATGCTCGGGTGTTGGCAAGAGGCATGGGGTTAAAAGATAAAGAATCTAACACAAAGTTGAAGATGTCACAGTTGCTCTTTGCTGAAGACACTGCGCTTTTGGGAGATTCTGAAGAGAAGTCGCAGAGGTTGGTGGACAAGTTTGGTAGGGTGTGTAGAAGTAAATTAAAAGTTAATATAGGAAAGAGTAAGATGATTAAGACAACAAAAAATTTAGGTAACGAAAGATTGGATATCAGATTGGAGGGAGGGAGTATGGAGGAGGTGAATTTATTCAGATATTTGGGAGTGGACGTGTCAGCAGATGGGTCTATGAAAGATGAGGTGAATCATGCGTGTGTTAGATAGGAGTGGAGACAAATGGGTTGTAGGACTTGACGTGCTGTTGAGTGTGAGCAAGGTAATATATAGGAAGGTATTCAGGGAAACCAACAGGCTGGACTTGATTCCTGGAAGTGGAAAGTACAGTGCCTGCACTCAGAATTAGGGGTGTTAATGTTGCAGTATTATAGCTGTAATGTAAGCACACCTCTGGCAAGACAGTAATGGAGTGAATGATGATAGAAGTTTTTCTTTTTCGGGCCACCCTGCCTTGGTGGGAAACGGGCGATGTGTTAATAAAAAAAAAATAAACAAACAAACAATTGACATAGTAATAGTGTACAGCCACTCCTCATTTAACAATGGAGTTCCGTTCCTAAGACTACATTGGTAAACGAATTTGTTGCTAAGTGAGAAGCATACTGTAAGGGTAGTGGGTTTGTGTTATTCATTTTGATATTGTTTTAATGTCACCTTTGCACCATTTATAACATTTCTGGCATATTTTTAAATGTTTATGTATACAGTACGTAGTGTACTTTATAATGTAATAAATAGAATAGAGGAAATCAGCTCTAATATAGATTTTTTAATTATGAATAGTGGTCAGAGAGCTCGTCGTAAGTACGTCGCTAAATGAGGAGAGGCTGTATTAATAACCTGATACCCAGATTTATGAAGGAGCGCCCTACTTTTTAAATAGTGAAATGAGTTTGTTGTCTATGTGTGGGCCTCTACAAGTTTTCATAAATCTTTAAGAAGTTCCTCACAAAATAAAAATTGTGGTGTGATGTGGGAAAGGTGACTGCTACCTAAATATTATTAGCCGAGTTAAAGTTGATACAATCCAAGTTATAAAATTACAGTGGTCCCTCGGTTTTCGTGCATCTCCAAACTCGAACATTTATGTAAGTGTATTTTCGTAAGTGCTGTTGCAAGTGTATTTTTGGGTGTCTGAAATAGACTAACCTACGTGACATTATTTCTTAAGGAAGTAAATTCGTTCGGTAATGGCACTTGAGCAGCATTCTGGAACAAATTTTTGGCGAAAACCGAGGGACCACTATATTATTATTTAACCCTTAAATGGTCCAAACGTATATATACGTTAGTACTGCTACTGCCCCAAACGTATATATACGTTATATTTTTCCTGCCTCCAAATTAGGCACGATTGGCCTGAGATGCCTGATCAGCACAGAATGGGTCTTAACACTCAGTGTGAGCCATATTAAAAAAATCTGGGACCACTTAGTACCTTGTGGGAGCACCAGTTAAATTGAGCACCAGCTAGAGCAAACAGCGCGGCAAACACCATAGATTCACTGATGTCTTGTCATATTAACACTCCCCTTTTAAGTGGAAAGTGATGTCAGCAGGCTGGCAGGCCAGCTGGCTGGCTGCCTGCCTGGCCACCTGGCTGGTCAGCTGGGTACCTGATTGGCTGTCTATTTCTGTCTGTCTGTCTGTATCTATCTGTCTCTATTTCACAGGTACACATACGTAAATACAATTATACATAGTGTAAATTACCTAGGATAACTAAAAAAATCAAGACAAAGTGATATAATGTGCTTGTGATCTGCATAATACCAGTTGGTTCATGAGCTACCTTCTGAGACAAGCAGACAGAAAGGAGACGACACACAGGCAGACAGAAAGACAGACACACAGACAGACACCACACAGACAGACAGATACAGACAGTTTTGTGTAACAAATAAAGGGAATCATCAAATGTCATCACTGTAATTACTGGACTGATTAGAAAAGATAAGACTACCCTCACCCCTCATCAAATGTCACCAGTCATCATTAGTGGAGATCAGATGAGATAAGGCAGCAACACACAAAATACATAATGCTTTAAGGGAACTTTATTACTATTATTATTATTCACTATCATTATTATTATTATTATTATTATTATTATGCACTATCATTATTATTATTATTATTATGCACTATCATTATAATTATTATTATTATGCACTATCATTATTATTATTATTATTTGAGAACAATTTCAGTACCTAATATTAGTGTCAGAACAAAGATTGGCTATGAAATCACAAGAACTACTATAAATTGTAATTATCAGAACATAAAAATTATATAAAAAAAAAAAAAGGTATATCGGCAACAATTCTGCAAGCGGCAGGACTCCTGTTGCTGTCTGGTGAGCATCCAGTGCCAACTTCTCCGCCTCATATCTCGGTAAGTACTGACCCCATTTTTTTTTTTATCCTATAACACTTAAAAAAATGTGCTCTTTATTTCTATAAAAAAAAAAAAAAAAAATTCCAAAATATTCGGGGCACTGGGCGTCCGAACGTATATATACGTTTGGACCGTTTAAGGGTTAAAATGTCAAGCCAAGTGCTAACACACTATGTCTAACCTGGCTCAGTCTCTGCCTCAGCGTCTGTGAGGTCAGCCTCTATGCGAGCTGATCCAGCTGTTTCCGAGTCCATCCTCAGGGTAAGTTCTGTTGTGCTGGAGTGTGAGTCTTCCTCGCATGGTGAAGTTATACCTTCAGCACCCAGGCTTATGTCCACACTCCTAATATAAGGGCATGAGTGATATCACAAAAATATTATAGTACACTGCTTTTATTTAAAGGTAGTGAGGAAAACTGACCAATAGTAAGCATGTTTTACAGTAGAAGTAAGAGAATTTATGCATTATATTTTTTATTCTGGAAAGTGCTTGAATGTAACCTTATTTTTCCTAACATACTTTATGTTATATTGGAATGTTTTTCCAGAAATGCTAATTGAGGGCTCAGTGTATGGTTAATGTTACACAAATAATCTGCACACAGAAGAATGAAACTTATGACGATGTCATAAGTTTCATTTTTCTATGTACAGGTTATTTGTGTATTATTCCAGTCACAGTATTGTGTCTTTTTATTTTTTATAATTAATGTTGTAAAAAAAATAATATAAATAGCTCATAGACTTGGAGGGTGTATAAATCTGTAGTAGAGGGGAGGAGGGGTAGAGGTCATCCTAGGAAAGGATAGAGGGAGGGGGTAAAAGAAGTTTTGTGTGCAAGGGGCTTGGACATGCAGCAGGCATGTGTGAGCATGTTAGATAGAAGTGAATGAATGGTTTTTGGGACTTGACGATCTGTTGGAATGTGAGCAGGGTAATGTTTTGTGAAGGGATTCAGAGAAACCAGTTAGCCGGACTTGAGTCCTGTAGGTGGGACGTACAATGCCTACACTTTAAAGAAGGTGTTTGGGATGTTTGTTGTTTGGAATGACATCTGAACTCTCATATCTGAGTGCCTCTGCAAAGACAGATTATGTGTGAATGATGGTGAAAGTTTTTTTCATTCTTTTTTGGGTCACCCTGCCTTGGTGGAAGACAGTTGGCGTGTTAAAAAAAAAAACTCATTAGTACTGTAATCTGCTTAGTTAACAATTTTGGAGCTCAGTTCCTGAACCTGTTATATACTTACTTCTGTATCTTTTTATACAGCATGGATATGAGATGACTTACTATTAACTAATTGGTTATGAGATGCATAAGAAAGCTATCAACTATTAACTAAAATATGCAAGAGAAAATAGTTAAGTTCTTCAATCAGAATAAGTAATTCAAGGACATAAAGAAATCCTAAAGATTCCCAACTAGTACATTCCTAGAGTTTAATTTATTCTATAGTAAAGTTCACTATATGTATAACATTATTACCACTTGTGTTAGATAAAAGATTCTGTGGGCTCTGCCAGTGAGAAACACAGTGCATGCACTCTGAAGGAGGGGCGGGGATATTTGCAGTTTTGAACTGCAGTACTGGCGTGCCTTTGAGAAGACAGTGGAATGAGTGATGGTGAGTGTGTTTCTTCTTTTTTGGGTCACCCTACCTCAGCGGAAGACAGCAGGTTTGTGGAAAAAAAATAACAATAACATTGTTGTATGGGAGTGAAGCATATGTTTTGAATGCTGCAGCAAGGAGCAGTCTGGGAAAAGTAAGGCTGTTGTGTTTTTAGACAATGTATGGTGTGAATATTATGCAGAAAATTCGGAGTTTGGAGATTAGGAGGTGTGGGGTTACCAAAGTATTATTGAGAGGGCTCAGGAGGGATTGAGATGGTCTATCATGTAAAGCATAATTTTTTTTTTTCAACAAGTCGGCCGTCTCCCACCGAGGCAGGGTGACCCAAAAAGAAAGAAAATCCCCAAAAGAAAATACATACTTTCATCATCATTCAACACTTTCACCTCACTCATACATAATCACTGTCTTTGCAGAGGAGCTCAGAATATGACAGTTTAGAAGTCCCTCCAAACTGCCAATATTCCAAACCTCTCCTTTAACCCTTTGGGGGTCCAAGGGGGGTCTCTGAAACTCGTTCTCAGGGTCCACGAATTTAAAAAAAAAAAAAAATTATTTTTTCTTATGGAATGAGAGAGAATCTTTTTCCGATCATAACGCCACAAAAAT
Source organism: Cherax destructor (assembly GCA_009830355.1). NCBI lineage: Eukaryota > Metazoa > Arthropoda > Malacostraca > Decapoda > Parastacidae > Cherax > Cherax destructor. The sequence goes on along the minus strand of WNWK01006061.1, from coordinate 104,446 downwards.
TATGAAATTTGATCGAAAACTAATGGAAGTATGCTTTCGCGAAGTTAGCGGTAGCCATGACACTTACGCATCCGCAATTTCGCCCACTTTGAGCCCTATTTTCGGCACATTCCAATGTCTCAGTCTACTAAAATTATAGCTATTTCGCTAGAACTCCATTTCTTCTATCGATTGAGTACAAGAAACCGCCTATTTACCAATTTCAACTACCCAAAATAGTGGTCAGAATATGGCAATTTGGCCAATTTCACACAAATTTCAAACGACGCCAATTTCAAATTAGGATCCATAATAAACAAGACAGACATTCCTGGCACTAAAATAACATCTTCTCTGTTCATTAGTCACGTCTCATGGCCCTTCTTACATTACTTTTGCTTTCCATTTTGAATTTTTATTCTCACAAAAAAATAGAAGATTTATTGTTATGTATACAACTGCATCATTGTAAAAATGGTATAAATAATATCAGAGCACTTGTGCAAGAATATTAGACTCGCCAGTTGATGTGTATTGGACGCATGGTGTGATTTGTTTACTCTTGAACATCGTCAAAAATCAAACATTTTCGCTACTTTGAGCTCAATTTCAAGGTACTTGTTATTGTCAAACCAATCAAAATCATCTCTATTTCTGTAATATATCTTCCATTCTATCAAATGAGACCAAGAAAACGAGAATACAACAATAAATACCATACGAAAATAGACTGCAAAGTCGCTGTTTTAAACCAAAAACACGGTCAGAGTTTTTCTTTCCTCATTATGCACTGTGTTGTGCAGGAATTTTTTTATACTGCGCACACTGACAGCACAGACCCATTCTATCACATCTAGGCCTAACAGCCTGTTTCTGCTTGATTTGAGGGCGCTAGAATTTAGGCGTACTAGTACGTCAATAACCCCAGTGCGTAAGACGTACTAGTACGACCAAAACCCCAAAAGGGTTAAAGTGCAGGCATTGTACTTCCCATTTCCAGGACTCAAGTCCAACTAAATCAATTAACTGGTTTCCCTGAATCCCTTCACACAATATTACCCTGCTCACACTCCAACAGATCGTCAGGTCCCAAAAACCATTCGTCTCCATTCACTCCTATCTAACATGCTTACACATGCTTGCTGGAAGTCCAAGCCCCTCGCCCACAAAACTTCCTTTACCCCCTTCCTCCAACCTTTTCGAGGACGACCCCTACCCCGCCTTCCTTTCCTTACAAATTTATACGCTCTCCAAGTCATTCTACTTTGATCCATTCTATCTAAATGCCCAAACCACCTCAACAACCCCTCTTCAGCCCTCTGACAAATACTTTTAATAACTCCACACCTCCTCCTAATTTCCACACTCCGAATTTTCTGCATAATATTTACACCACACATTGCCCTTAGATAGGACATCTCCACTGCCTCCAGCCACCTCCTCGCTGCAGCATTTGCAACCCATGCTTCACACCCATATAAGAGTGTTGGTACCACTATACTTTCGTACATTCCCTTCTTTGCCTCCATGGATAACGTTTTTTGTCTCGACAGATACCTCAACGCACCACTCACCTTTTTTCCTTCATTAATTCTATGGTTAACCTCATCCTTCATAAACCCATCTGCTGACAAGTCAACTCCCAAATATCTGAAAACATTCACTTCTTCCATAATCCCTTTCTCCAATGTGATATCCAATTTTTCTTTATTTAAATCCTTTGATTCTCTCATCACCTTACTCTTATCTATGTTCACTTTCAACTTTCTACCTTTACACACCCTCCCAAACTCATCCACTAACCTTTGCAACTTTTCTTTAGAATCTCCCATATGCACAGCATCATCAGCAAAAAGTAACTGTGTCAACTCCCATTTTGCATTTGATTTCCCATAATTTAATCCCACCCCTTTCCCCAACACCCTAGCATTTACTTCTTTTACAACCCCATCTATAAATATATTAAACCACCATGGTGACATTACACATCCCTGTCTAAGACCTAATTTTACTGGGAAGTAATCTCCCTCTCTCCTACATACCCTAACCTGAGCCTCACTATCCTCATAAAAACTCTTTACAGCATTCAGTAACCTACTACCTATGCCATACACTTGCAACATTTGCCACATTGCTCCCCTATCCACTCTATCATATGCCTTTTCTAAATCCATAAATGCAATGAAAACTTCCCTACCATTATCTAAATACTATGCACATACATGCTTCAATGTAAACACTTGATCTACACATTCCCTACCCACTCTAAAGCCTCCTTGCTCATCTGCAATCCTACTCTCTGTCTTACCTCTAATTCTTTCAATAATAACTTTACCGTACACTTTACCTGGTATACTCAGTAAACTTATTCCCCTATAATTCTTACAGTCTCTTTTATCCCCCTTCCCTTTATATAAAGGAACTATACACGCTCTCTGCCAATCCTTAGGTACCTTCCCCTCTGTCATACATTTATTAAACAAAAATACAAACCACTCCAACACTATATCCCCCCCTGCTTTTAACATTTCTGTCATGATCCCATCAGTTCCAGCTGAAAGCATAATTTTTTTTTTTTTCAACAAGTCGGCTGTCTCCCACCGAGGCAGGGTGACCCCAAAAAGAAAGAAAATCCCCAAAAAGAAAATACTTTCATCATCATTCAACACTTTCACCACACTCATACATAATCACTGTCTTTACAGAGGAGCTCAGATACGACAGCTGAGAATTGTCCCTCCCAGCTGTCACTATCCCAGACCCCTCCTTTAACCCTTTAACTGTCCAAACGTAGATATACGTTTGTACGCGTACTGCTCCGAACGTAGATCAACGTTATATTTTTCATTCCTTCAAATTTAGTGCAATAGGCCTGAGTCGCCTAGACATGAGAGAACGGGTCTGCGCCCTTAGTGTGCGCAGTATTAAAAAAATCTGGGACCACTTAGTACCATGTGGGAGCACTAGTTCAATTGAGTGCCAGCTAGAGCAAATAATGTGGCAAACACTATGGATTCACTGATGTCATGTCGCATTAACACTCCCCTTATAAGAGGAAAGTAAAAATAGGTTCGATAAATACATGAGTGGCTGTGGGTGGGTGTGAGTTGGACCTGACTAGCTTGTGCTACTAGGTCTGATGCTGTGCTCCTTCCTTCAGAGGATGTGACCTGACTAGGTGGGTCATTGGTCTAAGCTTGGGGGTGACATGGACCTGCCTTGCATGGGCCAGTAGGCCTTCTGCAGTGTTCCTTCTTTTTTATGTTCTTATATATTCGGCAGGCTGGCTTTGGCTGTTTCTGGCTGTCTCTGTGTCTATATCTGTCTATATCTATCTATATCTATCTGTCCTATATCTCTGTATCTGTCTATATCTCTGTCTATCTATATATATCTGTAATATCTCTCTCTCTCTCTCACATGTACACATAAGTACAGTTATTATACAGTGTAAATTACCTAGGATAACCCAAAAATTCCAAGCAAAGTCCTATACAATGCTTGTAGATATAAGACATAATACGCATGACTGGCAAGTAATACGCATTGTTACTTCTGCATCGCGTATAATACCTGTTGGCGAGCGCACTCAGACTGAGACAAGCAGACGGAAAGACACACACACACACAGGCAGACGGAAAGACAGATAAGCAGAGCTAGACAGACAGACAGATAGACAGTGGAAACAAGGAGAGGGTTCCCTGCTCCCATTCATCAATGTCATTGGGCTGTCAGTGTTATCTGACACTTGTCATAACACCATTCTTCAAGGAGTTTCATATACTCCAGGCACACACAGGCAGACAGAAAGACAGATAAGCAGAGCTAGACAGATAGACAGATGGACAGATAGATAGACAGATACAGTGAAAACAAAGCGAGGGTTCCCTGCACACATTCATTCATCAATGTCATTGGGCTGTCAGTGTTATCTGACACTTGTCATAACACCATTAGTCAAGGAGTTTCATATTATACTCCAGGCACACATAGGCAGGCAAACAAAGACAGATAAGCCGAGCTAGACAGATAGATAGACAGATAGATAGATAAACAGATAGACAGACAGATAGATAAACAGATAGACAGACAGATAGATAAACAGATAGACAGACAGATAGATAGACAGACAGACAGATAGATAGATAGACAGATACAGACAGTGAAAACAAAGCAAGGGTTCCTTGCACACATTCATTCATCAATGTCACTGCCTTATCAGTAGTTATCTGACAATTGTCGTAACACCATTCTTCAAGGAGTTTCATATATACTCCAGGATGTCTAAAACATTGCTGGGACTTATAAATACTTTGTATATATTTATAGACAATAGTAAATGACCAAGACAGGTGAAATTGTTCACCTGTTGGTGTCATTGTGACTATTTGAGTACTATTTCAGTACCTAATATTAGTGTTAGAACAAAGATTGGCTATGAAATCACATGAACTATTATAAATTGTAATTACCAGAACATAAAAATTGTATAAATTAAAATAAAAACTAGAAAAAAAAGTATATCGGCATTACTTCTGCAAGCGGCAGGACTTGTTATTGCCGTCAGGTGAGCATCCAGCACCAACTTGTCAGGCTTATATCTCGGTAAGTACTGGCCCTAAAATTTTTTTTTTAGCCTATCCTGTTTATAAAAATGCGCTCTTCATTTAAAAAAAAAAAAAAAAAAATTTTTTTTTTCAAAATATTCGGAGCAGTGCGCGAGTGAACGTAGATCTACGTGTGGACAGTTTAAGGGTTAAAGTGCAGGCATTGTACTTCCCATTTCCAGGACTCAAGTCCAACTAAATCAATTAACTGGTTTCCCTGAATCCCTTCACAAAATGTTACCCTGCTCACACTCCAACAGATCGTCATGTCCCAAAACCATTCGTCTCCATTCACTCCTATCTAACACGCTCACACATGCTTGCTGGAAGTCCAAGCCCTCGCCCACAATACCTCCTTTACCCCTTCCTCCAACCTTTTCTAGGACGACCCCTACCCCGCCTTCCTTCCCTACAGATTTATATGCTCTCCAAGTCATTCTACTTTGATCCATTCTCTCTAAATGACCAAACCACCTCAACAACCCCTCTTCAGCCCTCTGACAAATACTTTTAGTAACTCCACACCTTCTCCTAATTTCCACATTCCGAATTTTCTGCATAATATTTACACCACACATTGCCCTTAGACAGGACATCTCCACTGCCTCCAGCCTCCTCCTCGTTGCAGCATTTGCAACCCATGCTTAACACCCATATAAGAGTGTTGGTACCACTATACTTTCGTACATTCCCTTCTTTGCCTCCATGGATAACTTTTTTTGTCTCCACAGATACCTCAACGCACCACTCACCATTTTTCCTTCATCAATTCTATGGTTAACTTCATCCTTCATAAACCCATCCACTGACACGTCAACTCCCAAATATCTGAAAACATTTACTTCTTCCATAATCCCTCTCTCCAATGTGATATCCAAATTTTCTTTATTTAAATTGTTTGATACCCTCATCTCCTTACTCTTATCTATGTTCACTTTTAACTTTCTACCTTTACACACTCTCCCAAACTCATCCACTAACCTTTGCAACTTTTCTTTAGAATCTCCCATAAGCACAGTATCATCAGCAAAAAGTAATTGTGTCAACTCCCATTTTGCATTTAATTCTCCATAATTTAATCCCACCCCTCTCCCCAACACCCTAGCATTTACTTCTTTTACAACCCCATCTATAAATATATTAACCCTTTTGGGGTCGGTGCCGTACTAGTACGTTTTACGAGCAGGGGTTGGTGCCGTACTAGTACGCCCAAATTCTAGCGGCCTCAATTTAAGCAGAAAACGTCTGGTAGGCATACATATGAAAGAATGGGTCTGTGTGGTCAGTGTGCGCAGTATAAAAAAAATCCTGCAGTACACACTGCATAATGAGAGAAAAAAAACTGACCGTTTTTTCGATTAAAACAGCGAATTTGCAGTGGATTTTCTTATGGTATTTATTGATGTATTCTCGTTTTCCTGGTCTCATTTGATAGAATGGAAGATATATTACAGAAATAGAGATGATTTTGATTGGTATGACAATGACAAGTACCTTGAAATTGAGCTCAAAGTAGCAAAAATGTTCGATTTTTGACGATGTTCAAGAGTAAACAAATCACACCATGCGTCCAATACACATCAACTGGCAAGTCTTATATTCATGCACAAGTGCTCTGATATTATTTATACCATTTTTACAATAATGCAGTTGTATACATAACAGTAAATCTTCTATTTTTGTGAGAATAAAAATTCAAAATGGAAAGCAAAAGTAATGGAATAGGGGCCTGGAGACGTGGCTAATGAACAGAGAACATGTTATTTTAGTGCCAAAAATGTCTGGCTTGTTTACTCTGGACCCTATTTTGAAATTGACATCGTTTGAAATTTGTGTGAAATTGGAAAATTACCATTTTCTGACCACTATTTTGGGTAGATGAAATTGGTAAATAGGCAGTTTCTTCTACTCATTCGATAGAAGAAATGGAGTTCTAGCGAAATAGCTATAACATTAGGAGACTGAAACATTGGAATTTGTCGAAAATAGGGCTCGAAGTGGGTGAAATCGCCGATGCGTCAGTGTCATAGATACCGATAACTTCACAAAAGCATAATTTCGTTAGTTTTTGATCAAATTTCATAATTTTGGTAACGTTATGATCGGAAAAAGATTCTCTATCATTTCATAAGAAAATATTAATTTTTTTTTTCCAAAAAATTTTCGACCCCAGGAACACTTTCCTGAGAAGGCCTGTCGACCCCCAAAGGGTTAAACAACCATGGTGACATTACACATCCCTGTCTAAGACCTACTTTTACCGGGAAGTAATCTCTCTCTCTCCTACACACCCTAACCTGAGCCTCACTATCCTCATAAAACTCTTTACAGCCTTCAGTAACTTACTACCTATTCCATACACTTGCAACATTTGCCACATTGATCCCCTATCCACTCTATCATATGGCTTTTCTAAATCCATAAATGCAATAAAAACTTCTCTACCTTTATCTAAATACTGTTCACATATATGCTTCACTGTAAACACTTGATCTACACATCCCCTACCCACTCTAAAGCCTCCTTGCTCATCTGCAATCCTACTCTCTGTCTTACCTCTAATTCTTTCAATAATAACCCTGCCATACACTTTACAGTGGTACCCCGGTTTACGATATTTTTTCATTCCAGAATGCTGTTCAAGTGCCATTACCAAACGAATTTATCTCCTTAAGAAAAGTTGTAAAATAGACTAGTCCTTTTAGACCCCCAAAATTACACTTACAAAAGCATTTAAAAAAATAAACTTACATAAAAGGGTGAGTTTGGGGACCATCGTAAACCGGGGTACCACTGTACCTGGTATACTCAGTAAACTTATTCCCCTATAATTTTTACACTCTCTTTTATCCCCCTTCCCTTTATATAAAGGAACTATACATAATATGGTGGAATAATGCATTGCATAAAAATGACTGAACTAATAGGAGAATAACAATAGGACTGCAATAGAGATATCATGCCCAGAGTATACCAACAGGGCTTCCACACAGGTGTTATGCCACAAGAGTAATAATGGAACTCCTATGCAAGTAGTACACCATGAGAATAACAATGGGTATACAGGCAGGCCCCCCTCTGCTTTACAGTGTTTTGCTAATACTACAGCAAATAACAAAAAAATGGTCCAAGTCGGGCCGAAACGTCGTCGTAAGCTCCTCTCTTTTTATATGTGCGGGTTGTGTGTGTAATACTACAGCAGCTTTGCAATTTTCAATTATACTCATTCTTCATTAATTTAGACTTCCTACAATAAATATATTCACCACTCACTATAAGCTAAGGACAAAAATATTTTAAGGTATGTAATGTGTGTACTGTGTATGCATTTTTTAGGCCTAGATATATTGCTCACTTAACCTGTTAACTGTCCAATCATTGATCTACATTTTCACTACTAGCACTCCGAATAGTGGGACCCCGGTTTTCATCCTGAATCCATTCCACGTCGGTCGAAATCCGAAATGGACGAAAACTGAAGTAATATTTCCCATAAGAAATATACAGTGGACCCCCGAGTTTCGTAAACCCCGGAAATCGTACAATTATGTAAGTATAATATTGTCAGTGTTTGTGGAAGTGTATTTTTGGGGGTCTGAAATAGACTAACCTACGTGACATTTTTCCTTAAGGGAGTAAATTCGTTTGGTAATGGCGCTTGAGCAGACTTCAGGAGTGAAGTTTTTACGAAATTCGGGGGTCCACTGTACATAATGTAAATCCAATTAATCCATTCCAGACACCCAAAAATATTAACAAAAAATGCATTTTATAGAGAATAACTATAGTTTTACATACAGAAAACAATGAGAAATAAATATAAATGACTAATTTTAATGGATAAATGAACATTTAAATCACTATTACATACCTTTATTGAAGACTCTTGTTGGCGCATGGAAGGCGGCGAGGAGAGGAGAGGTTATTGTTTGGAAGGGCAATCCTCCTCCATAAGGACTTCAGGTATCAAAGCCCTATCCGGGGTTACTTCCTTTCTTTGCCTTTTACTGGCACTAGGACCAGCTTGAGAGTCACTGGACCCCTGTTGACAAGGCATTGTCATTGAACATGTTGCAGACACGGTTTGCAACAGTTTTGTTAGGGTGATAATTCTTCACAAAACTTTGCACCTCACTCCACTTTGCACAAATGTCCTTAATCACTGAAGAAGGCACATTCTTCCCTCTCTCTTCCTCCTCCTCTGAAGCAATTTCCTCAGCTGCGATCTGTTGCTGTTCCAGTTGAAGGTCTTGCAGCTCTTCAGTGGTTAGCTCTTCCCTGTGGTCCTCCACCAACTCTTCAACATCCTGGCCACTCACATCCAATCCCATGGACTTCCCCAAAGACACAATACTTTTCACAATAGGCATAGGGTCATCAGGGTCAGCCTCAAACCCTTCAAAATCCTTCTCGAGGACACATTCTGGACACAATTTTCTCCAAGCAGAATTCATCGTCCTGGAAGTCACTTCCTGCCAAGCCTTATCTATAAGACTTATGCACTTGAGGATATTGAAGTGATTTCTCCAGAACTCTCTTAGGGTCAATTCAGTGTCCAAGGTCACTTCAAAGCACCTTTGATATGAACGATTTCTGAGCAGAGGTACGAAACCCGGGGAAAAATTTTGCCCCAAAAAGTGGTCGAAATCCGAATTGTATGATATCCGCACCGGACGAAATCCGGGGTTCCACTGTATTTTGAAAAAGTTTTTTTTTTTTTAAATAAAGAGGGCAATTTTCTAAGTGTAATAAGACCAAAAAAAAAAATTAGGGTTAGTATTTACCAAGACATAAGGCTGCAAAATTAACACTGGCTCACCTGACAGCAACGGAGCCCTGCTGCTTGCAGAAATGTACCGATATATCTTTTTTCTTGTATTTTTTTAATTTACATTATTTTTATGTTCTGATAATTACAATTTATAATAATTCTTGTGATTTTATAGCCAATCTTTGTTCTGATGCTAATGATAGGAACAGAATTAGTAATCAAACAGTAACAAGAACACTGACAGGTGAACATGTTCATCTGCTTTGGTCACACTATTATCTAGATATACTGTATATATGAATGATTTATATGTCCCAGCAATGCTTTTAGAAGTATATGAAACTCCTTGAAGTATGGTGTCAGACAACAGTGTCACTCTACATTGCTGATGGTGCAGCCACTCAATATTGCTGATTGTTCACTGCTCCCAATGAACCTTGGTATGTTTTTTTATTTGTTCTCAATGTCACATCTATCTATCTGTCTGTCTAGCTCTGTCTCTGTTTACCTCTGTCTCTGCTATCTGTCTTTCTGTCTGCCTGTCTCATCCTCTAGAGGTGTATACTCTATAATATGTGCCTCTTGTCCTCTTCAGTACTCTTTCTGATAGACTCAAGGAGCACAAAAGTAGTGTTAGGCTTGTCAACACCAACAATGCTCTTTTCTGTCATGTCAGAGATCACAGTCATCCTACTGACTGGCCTGCTAAAACTGTCTATGCTACTTCTTTCACATTTGCTGTCTAGTTGAATCCTTTCCTATACACAACTTTCCTTGTATGAATCTTAGTCCTGGCTTTGTCTCTGTAGATGCCTTCCTTTCTCATTACAAAAAGAGTCAGGTTAAGTTGCCAGTTTTCTGGGAACTTAACCTGATTCTTTTTTTTCTCCTTCTCTTTCTACCTCTTTCCTTTCCCTTTTCTCATTTTCTTCTTTGGGTATTCTTTCTTCTGCATTGGGTGTTTGGTCCTTTACTTTCCCCTCCTGTGTTTTTGTTCTTACCCCTTGTGGGCCCTTAGCTCTCCTGCAGTGCTCCTCTTTCTTGGCCTTTGATTGACTCCACTACTACTACTACCTCTCTGCTTCCTTTCCTACTATCTTGTCCCATCCCTGTCTGCTGGCCTATATATACTGCCTCCTTGTCTCCTTTCTGTTAGTGTGAATGTAAATGGTCCAAGTCAGACCAAGATGTCATGGTAAGCTCCTCTCTCCTATGTGTGGGTTATTTGTATATAGTGCCTGTCTATCAGTCTGCCTGTGTGTGTATCTCTGTCTGCCTCTCTCTCTCTCTGTCTCAGAGAGAGCTGCTCATGACCCAACAGGTATTACACACGTTGCAGAATCGTCACGTCTGAACAAATGGAAATGCGTATTACTTGCCAGTCATGCTTATGCCTCATACCAACAGGCACAGAATAGCACTTTGTCTGGCTTCTTTTGGTTATCCTAGGTAATTTACACTATGTAAGATAACTGTACTTGTGTGTACCTGTACCTAAATAAACACGTATTAAATTGGGTAGAATTACCGAAATATGTTATAAAGGACACAGTGAACTAATGTGACATTTAATAGTGGTAACATTGCTTCCAGGAGCTTTGTCAAGCTGTAAGTGCTAGACAAAGCTCCGGGAGAGTGAAACATTGCCACAATAAAATGTCACATTAGCTGCACTTGTGTCCTTTTACTTAACACTAAATAAACTTACTTAGTCCTTGATTCTGGTTTATGAGTGGTTCTGGGACAAAGACGAAGAAAGAGGGAGAGTGAATGAGCAAGCCAGAGAGTGAGCGAGCCAGAGAGAGAGAGAGAAAGCCAGAGAGAGAGCAAGCCAGAGAGCAAGTGAGACAGAGAGTGAGTGAGTGAGTCAGCCAGCCAGAGAGCCAGCCTGCCAAAGAGTCAGACAGCCAGCCAAAGAGCCAGGCAGTCAGCCACCCACCCACCTATCCAGCCAGTCAGCCAGCCAGATACCCAGCCAGTTAGCCAGTCAGTTAGCCAGCCAGTTAGGCAGTTAGCCAACCAGTTAGGCAGTTAGCCAGCCAGTTAGGCAGTTAGCTAGCCAGCCAGTTAGGCAGTTAGCTAGCCAGCCAGCCAGCCAGTTAGCCAGCCAGCCAGTCAGCCAGTTATCCAGCCAGCCAGTTAGGCAGTTAGCCAGCCAGCCAGTTAGCTAGTTAGCCAGCCAGCCAGCCAGCTAGTTAGCCAGCCAACTTGCCGAACACATATTACACGTTACAGAATCATTTCTTTTACTTAGGACATTGGTTATAGGACATTCTGAATGGATGAGACTACCAGTGGTGTCAAAATTGAAAGGATGTTGTACAAATGTTGCACATGGGTTATTATTTAGATTTTTTATATTTCCTAGACCACTTGTGGCCACATCCATCACAAAGCCACTAAACTCAGGGTCAACATCACTTTCCTCTTAATTAAAAGGGTAGTGTTAATCGACATGGCATTAATGAATCCTTGGTGTTTGGCATGCTGTTTCCTCTAGCTGGTGCTCACACAAGGTACTTATTGGTCCCAGATTTTTAATACTACACACTGAGTGTTAAGACCCATTCTATACTGCCTAGGCCTATCAGGCCTATCATGCCAAATTTTGAGGCAGGAAAAATAAAATGTTGATCTATGTTTGGAGCACTAGCAGTAAGAATGCAGATTAACATTTAGACAGTTAAGAGGTTAATATATGATAATGTGAACATGTTATCAGGCTTTTATATGCATTGAAAGTGAAAAAGGCTATGATTCACTTTACAGTAGTAGCCCGGAACCTAACCTGCTGTATAAGCAAAACCTCCTGTAGAAAAGCACAATACCATGACTAGAACAATGTACAAATAACCAGCACTTAGGAGACTGAAACTTATGACATTTTGGACAGACTAGGACCAGTCCAAGTGCAACTGAAATATCATCCTAAGTTTCAGTCTCCTAAGTGCAAGTTATCTGTATATAATAACAAGGAGATTTCCATTTAGAAATACAGTGGTACCCGACTTACGATGGTCCCCAAACACACCCTTTTATGTAAGTTGATTTTTTTAAATGCTTTTGTAAGTGTAATTTTGGGGGTCTAAAAGGACTAGTCTATTTTACATCATTTCTTATGGAGATAAATTCGTTTGGTAATGGCACTTGAACAGCATTCTGGAATGAAAAATATCGTAAGTCGGGTACCACTGTATGTCCAAGCATAATAATGGGTTTCCCAAAAAGGTGTCACACTCCAATCATAACAATGAATCTTCTATACAGGTATCACACACTTAGATTAACACCAATTAAATTACTTGAAGAAAATATATGCATAGCAATTTCTTTTATTTCACTTACTTCAGAGTCGTTGACTGTTTTCTCACAATATCCGTAGACTGTTGTGATTTTCCAAGTACTTCTTTATATCCCCCAACACCTTCAATCAGAGGTGTTACAAAAGGTCAGAAACTTCTGAAGACCATGCCAGACTATCAACTGCAGGAGAAAGGAGCGATGAAAAGCTTGAGATGCTTGTCTGTCACAATATCAGCTTCAAAGAGTTTCACCACAGGAGGCAGTAGGTGTTCATTTGCTTCCTCAGGCCCAAGGGCTTGGGCAGTGACACTAGTCAGATACCAGGCAGCATTAACAGCACTTTCTGGATATTCAAAAAGTTCAATCAAGTAGGGTAAAACTAGGTCTAATCCCTCTGCCGATAGGCTCGGTAACAAATTCGGCAAATCTTTAGCAGCCACCTTGACCCGGATCTCTGCCACTTTAAGAATATATTCCTTTCTTTTCTGTGGTTCACCTAGCAACATATGAGCTTCAGTCAAAAGTTGAGAATATTGTCTCATCTTGCATACAAATCTATACAATTTTGGAAAGTACGATGGAAAGACAATCACATTAATTAATGGTTGAAGTAACTGATGAGGACTTGGAGGAGGTAAACCATCTGATGACACTGGCTCATATTTATTTGGAAGAGAGTTGTCTTTAGAATCCCTCCAGTTCATAATTTGAAAAATTACTTGTAATGTATGGCGAATGCATCGCGGAATATCAGTCTGGTCATGTGTGAGAAGTTTACGAGCATGAGCATATCTCTCTTTGAGAGAAGCCTTATTACTCAGAATCCGGCATTTAGAAGGTGAGAACATTTCCACAATTATGCAGCCTATAGCCTGTATATCTCGGACACGTCTTAAGTGGGCTGCCTGTTTTACAGCTTGTTGAATGTCTCTACATTTAATAGATTGCTCTGGAATTCTTCTCAAGCTTTTATAACCAAATTAAATAACATTTCCACTTGATTAAGGGCTACAAGTGGATTATATTCATGAGGTAACTGTATACTTGGTAATTCTACTTGTTTTTCCTCAAACAGAGAAGTTCTTGAGCGGCTTAATTTTTTGGAGAGTGCTAAAGATTTAATACTTTCCACTTCCTCATCCTGACGTTCTGGTGCTGAGTCCACCTCACTTGTCTCACACATTTTTCATATTCTGTAAGAAAAAAAGTCAAACAAAAGATCCTTAAGTCCACACGTGTGATATTCACTGTCTTGCTTCCTCTGAGAGCTTATTGGTGACTGTAGCTTGTATGCTTATCCATAATTTTTCATCAATATTAAATACTGAATGCCATTTTAAAGAACTTGAAACTTTTAGTGAAGAATTCCATATACGTACTGTAGTATATTGGCTGGAATATTAGTGAAGCAAATGACATTTAAAAATGTAAACATAATGAGTACAAAAGACATAAATGCAGAGAAGTCTTCTATTTGTACAATGTTTCGCCCAACACTGGTATTTTTCAAGTACGTACAGTACTTACACCCTCCATGTAATGGACCTCCATATAATGGACATTGGAAATAAGGAACAAAATCCGCTGGGCCAACTGAATTTGGAAACAATGGATTAAGTCTGTTAGTTACAGAACTGTCCATTATTTATTCTTGCAATCATGGCAAAACAATCTCTTTTCTATCCACCACAAATACCATTACTAACCACCCGCTTTTCCCTAATTATTCCATTATATGAAGTAAAGGTAGAAAGTTAAAAGTGAACATAGATAAGAGTAAGATGATGAGGGTATCAAACGATTTAAATAAAGAAAAATTGGATATCACATTGGAGAGAGGGATTATGGAAGAAGTAAATGTTTTCAGATATTTGGGAGTTGATGTGTCAGCGGATGGGTTTATGAAGGATGAGGTTAACCATAGAATTGATGAAGGAAAAAAGGTGAGTGGTGCATTGAGGTATCTGTGGAGACAAAAAACGTTATCCATGGAGGCAAAGAAGGGAATGTACGAAAGTATAGTGGTACCAACACTCTTATATGGGTGTGAAGCATGGGTTGCAAATGCTGCAGCGAGGAGGAGGCTGGAGGCAGTGGAGATGTCCTGTCTAAGGGCAATGTGTGTGTAAATATTATGCAGAAAATTCGGAATGTGGAAATTAGAGAAGGTGTGGAGTTACTAAAAGTATTTGTCAGAGGGCTGAAGAGGGTTGTTGAGGTGGTTTGGTCATTTAGAGAGAATGGATCAAAGTAGAATGACTTGGAGAGCGTATAAATCTGTAGGGGAAGGAAGGCGGGGTAGGGGTCGTCCTAGAAAAGGTTGGAGGGAAGGGGTAAAGGAGGTTTTGTGGGCAAGGGGCTTGGACTTCCAGCAAGCATGTGTGAGCGTGTTAGATAGGAGTGAATGGAGACGAATGGTTTTGGGACATGACGATCTGTTGGAGTGTGAGCAGGGTAACATTTTGTGAAAGGATTCAGGAAACCAGTTAATTGATTTAGTTGGACTTGAGTCCTGAAATGGGAAGTACAATGCCTGCACTTTAAAGGAGGGGTCTGAGATAGTGACAGCTGGGAGGGACTTTTCTCAGCTGTCGTATCTGAGCTCCTCTGCAAAGACAGTGATTATGTATGAGTGTGGTGAAAGTGTTGAATGATGATGAAAGTATTTTCTTTTTGGGGATTTTCTTTCTTTTGGGTCACCCTGCCTCGGTGGGAGACGGCCGACTTGTTGAAAAAAAAAAAAATGAAGGACTCCTCTGCATTTGTGTCCCTTTCACCAACTGTCTGACGAATATTTGTCAATTAACTAGTATTTCATAGAACTGAAAAATATACACAATAAATACAGAAAAGTAAAGGATTATGTCATGCTAAAAGTCAAAGGCAATAATCATACTTGTTTCATGGTGAGCAGCAATACTGAACTTGGGTGGTGACCTGCCAAGGTAGGGAGATGGCATTAATCTTGGAGGGTGGGTGTGGTGAACAACTGAACAACTCCTCCAGTAGTCAGAGCAGTATGAGCATCCACCAGTTGTAGGCATACATTCTTAGCCTTCACTGATGCTCCACCAGACAATCTGAGAAGCAACACTTATTATATACGTACTACAACACACAAAGCAAGACAGGTAGTAGGCAAGTACACTTAACAAGGAAACATGCCATATAGTTCTACATAAATAAGGAAAGTGTTCTGTTACCTGTTTATGGTTCTAGGGGTCATTGCCATGTGCCCAGGTGAAAGGTAAGACTTCATAAAATTAAAAGGAAAATATTACAAGATTATGAGCTATTAGGAAGCACTGAGTAAAGTCTAGAAAAGTGCAAGGACGAACTACATGTTGCAACAAGAAGAAGGCTGGAGACAGTGGAGATGTCGTGTCTGAGAGCAATGTGAATATAATGTAAAGAATCCGTAGTTTGGAAACGAGGAGGTGTGGGTTACTAAAAGTATTATCCAGAGGGTTGAGGAGGAGCTTTTGAGGTGGTTTGGGCATTTAGAGAGGACAAAACAAAATAGAAGGACTTGGAGAGTGCATAAATATGTAGTGGAAGGAAGGAGGGGTAGGGGTAGGCCTAGGAAAGGTTGGAGGGAGAGGGTAAAGGAGATTTTGTGTGTGAGGGGCTTGGACTTCTTTCAAGCATGCATGAGCATGTTAGACAGGAGTAGAGATGAATGGTTTTTTATGACTTGACATGCTGTTAGAGTGTGAGCAAGGTAATATTTATGAAGGGATTCAGGAAACCTGCAAGCCAGACTTGAGTCCTGGAGGTGGGAAGTACAGTGCCTGCACTCTGAAGGACGGGTGCTGATGTTGCAGTTTTGTGTAACTGTAGTGTAGGTGCGCTCTGGCAAGACAGTGATGGAGTGGATGATGAAAATATTTCATCATCCACTAGACAAGTGGTTTACTTCATTACAATCATTTTTTTTTTCAACAAGTCGGCCGTCTCCCACCGAGGCAGGGTGACCCAAAAAGAAAGAAAATCCCCAAAAGAAAATACTTTCATCATCATTCAACACTTTCACCACACTCATACATAATCACTGTCTTTGAAGAGGAGCTCAGATACGACAGCTGAGAATAGTCCCTCCCAGCTGTCACTATCTCAGACTCCTCCTTTAAAGTGCAGGCATTGTACTTCCCATTTCCAGGACTCAAGTCCAACTAAATCAATTAATTGGTTTCCCTGAATCCCTTCACAAAATGTTACCCTGCTCACACTCCAACAGATCGTCATGTCCCAAAAACTATTCGTCTCCATTCACTCCTATCTAACACACTCACACATGCTTGCTAAAGTCCACGCCCCGCCCACAAAACCTCCTTTACCCCTTCCTCCAACCTTTCTAGGACGACCCCTACCCCGCCTTCCTTCCCTACAGATTTATACGCTCTTCAAGTCATTCTATTTTGATCCATTCTCTCTAAATGACCAAACCACCTCAACAACCCCTCTTCGGCCCTCTGACAAATACTTTTAGTAACTCCACACCTTCTCCAATTTCCACATTCCGAATTTTCTGCATAATATTTACACCACACATTGCCCTTAGACAGGACATCTCCACTGCCTCCAGCCCTCCTCGCTGCAGCATTTGCAACCCATGCTTCACACCCATATAAGAGTGTTGGTACCACTATACTTTGTACATTCCCTTCTTTGCCTCCATGGATAACGTTTTTGTCTCCACAGATACCTCAATGCACCACTCACCTTTTTCCTTCATCAATTCTATGGTTAATCTCATCCTTCATAAACCCATCCGCTGACACATCAACTCCCAAATATCTGAAAACATTTACTTCTTCCATAATCCTCTCTCCAATGTGATATCCAATTTTTCTTTATTTAAATCATAGATACCCCATCACCTCTCTTATCTATGTTCACTTTAACTTTCTACCTTACACACTCTCCCAAACCTGCCCACTAACCTTGCAACTTTTCTTTAGAATCTCCCATAAGCACAGTATCATCAGCAAAAAGTAACTGTGTCAACTCCATTTTGCATTTAATTCTCCATAATTTAATCCCACCCCTCTCCCAACACCCTAGCATTTACTTCTTTTACAACCCATCTATAAATATAATAAACAACCATGGTGACATTACACATCCCTGTCTAAGACCTACTTTACCGGGAAGTAATCTCCTCTCTCCTACACACCCTAACCTGAGCCTCACTATCCTCATAAAACTTTTACACCCCTCTAGTAACTTACTACCTATTCCATACACTTGCAACATTTGCCACATTGCTCCTTATCCACTCTATCATATGCCTTTTCTAAATCCATAAATGCAATAAAAATTTTTACCTTTATCTAAATACTGTTCACATATAGCCACTGTAAACACTTGATCTACACATCCCCTACCCACTCTAAAGCCTCCTTGCCTCTGCAATCCTACTTCTGTCTTACCTCTAATTCTTTCAATAATAACCCTGCCATACACTTTTACCTGGTATACTCAGTAAACTTATTCCCTATAATTTTACACTCTCTTTATCCCCTTCCCTTTATATAAAGGAACTATACATGCTCTCTGCCAACCCTAGGTACCTTCCCCTGCCTTTCATACATTTATTAAACAAAAATACCAACCACTCCAGCACTATATCTCCCTCTGCTTTTAACATTTCTGTCATGATCCCGTCAGTTAGCTGCTTTACCCCTTTCACCCCTACGTAATGCCTCACGACCTCCCCACACTCACATCCTGCTCTTCTTCACTCCTAAACGATGTTGTACCCCCTGGCAGTACATGAAATTACGCTCCCTTTTTTCATCGACATTTAAAAGTTCCTCAAAATATTCCCCATCTACCCAAACCTCAGCTCCCCATCTACTAACTCCCTACTCTGTTTTAACTGACAAATCCATTTGTTCCCTAGGCTTTCTTACCTTGTTTATCCACTCCAAAATTTTTCTTGTTTTCAGCAAAATTTCTTGACAGAGCCTCTCCCATTCTTTCATCCGCTCTTCTTTTGCACCTCTCACCACTTTCTTCACCTTTCTTTTACTCTCCATATACTCTGCTCTTCTATTAACACTTCTGTTTTGTAAAACCTCTCATAAGCTACTTTTTTCTCATTTATCACACCCTTTACTTCTTCATTCCACCACTCACTCCTCTTCCTCCTGCACCCACCCTCCTATAGCCACAAACTTCTGCCCCACATTCTAATACTGCATTTTTAAACTATCCCAACTCTCTTCAACCCCCCACTACTCATACTTGCACTATCCCACCTTTCTGCCAATAGTTGCTTATATCTCACCCTAACTTCCTCCTCCCTTAGTTTATACACTTTTACCTCTCTTACTTGCTGTTCCCATTTTCTTTTTGTCCCATCTACCTTTTACTCTAACTGTAGTACAACCAAATAAAGATCTGATATATCTGTTGCCCCTCTATAAACATGTACATCCTGAAGCCACCCATCAACCTTTTATCCACCAATACATAATCCAACAAACTACTTTCCTTACGTGCTATATCATACCTTGTATATTTATTTATCCTCTTTTTCATAAAATATGTATTACTTATTACCAAACCTCTTTCTACACATAGCTCAATTAATGGTTCCCATTTATATTTACCCCTGGCACCCCAAATTTACCTACTACCCCTCCACAACATTTTTACCCACTTTAGCATTAAGATCCCCAACCACAATTACTTCTACTTGGTTCAAAACTCCCCACACACTCACTCAACATTTCCCAAAATCTCTCTCCTCTACACTTCTCTTCTCCAGGTGCATAAACACTTACTATAACCCACTTTTCACAACCTACCTTTATTTTACTCCACATAATCCTTGAATTTATACATTTATATTCCTTCTTTACCTGCCATAACTGATTATTCAACATTATTGCCACTCCTTCTTTAGCTCTAACTCTATTTGAAACCCCTGACCTAATCCCATTTATTTCTCCCCACTGAAACTCTCCTACCCCCTTCAGTTTTGTCTCAATTAAAACCAGGACATCCAGCTTCTTTTCATTCATAACATCTACAATCATCTCTTTCTTATCATTCGCACAACATCCACGCACATTCAAACATCCCACTTTGACGGTTTTCTTCTTTATCTTTTTAGTAAGCTATACAGGAAAAGGGGTTACTAGCCCATTGTTCCTGGCATTTTAGTTGACTTTTACAACACGCATGGCTTACGGAGGAAAGATTCTTATTCCACTTCCCCATGGATATGAAAGGAAAAGGAAAAATTATAAGAACAAGAACTATTAAGATAAAATCAAAGAAAACTCAGATGAGTGTGTATACATAAACGGTACATGTTTCAGTAGTGTGACCTAAGTGTAAGTAGAAGTAGCAAGACGTACCTGAAATCTTGCATGTTTATGAGACAGAAAAAAGACACAAGCAATCCTACCATCATGTAAAACAGTTTTAGGTTTCTGTTTCACAGTCACCTGGCAGGATGGTAGTACCTCCCTGGGTGGTTGCTGTCTACCAACCTACTACCTATAAATTACAATCATATTTAATCTTAATACTAATGTGAGGTAGTCAAGGTGGAAGTTTATAAGAATAATAATCTTGAAGTTGCACATAATAAAAACTATTACAATTAATGGTTCAGACAGTAATATTTCATGGACTGGTAGAAGTTTAAAAGTATAGAGGCCACATAATATAACTAGTTAGCAGTTGTTTTGGTTAGTATTGAGAGATAAGATGATTTTTTAGCAAAGTCCTCAATTTATTAGAAGTCAGGGGATCCTTTACTGGTTCTGATAGCGAGTTCCAGATCTTTGGGCCCTTTATGTGCATAGCATTTTTGCATAGTGTGAGACTGACACGAGGAATGTTGAAGAGTGCCTTATGCCTTGTATAGTGACTGTGCATTCTGTTCTAACTGTCAAGGAGTAGTTTAAGTGGAGGGTGTATAGTGGAATTTAATGTTTTGTACGTATATGTAGTAGGCACAACAATGAGTGTATCTCTCGTATATTTAGCAAGTTCAAGCTTTTGAAAAGTGGTGGGGTGTGCTGTCTAGCACAGAAACTGGTAATCATCTGCACAGCAGCTTTTTGTTGGGTTATTAAAGGTTTAAGGTGTTTGGCTGTGGTTGATCCTCAGGCACAAATACCATAGGTGAGGTAAGGATATATTAAAGAGTGGTATAGGGTAAGGAGTGTTGTTTGTGGTACATAGTATCGTATCTTGGAAAGGATTCCTACTGATTTGGAAATTTTCTTGGATATGTGTAGGATGTGGGAATGAAATTTAAGATTACAGTCAAGGAGAAGACCTAGAAATTTACCCTCAGTGTATCTTGATACTATAGGGGAACCATTTATCAATATATTAAGCTGGATATTTAAGGCTCTGTTGCCAAACAGCATGAAGTATGTTTTGTCTATGTTGAGAGTGAGTTTGTTGGTCATCATCCAAGTATATATTTTTAGCAGCTTGTTGTTTACAGTGTTTCTAAATACAATTGGGTTTGAATGGGAGTAGACATAAGTAGTGTCATCTGCGAATAGAACTGGTTTAAGTAGTTGGGATGCATTGGGGAGATCATTGATGTAGATGAGAAAGAGTGGGCCTAGGACACTACCCTTGGGTACTCCTATAGCTACAGGCTCGATAGAAGAGTTGACTCCATTTGCATATACGTACAGTGGTACCCTGACTTACGAGCAGCTCCCAACTCGAACAATTATGTAAGTGTATTTTTGTAGGTGCTTTTGCAAGTGTATTTTTGGGGGTGTGAAATGGATTAATCTAATTTTCATTATTTCTCATGGGAAAAAATTCCTTTGGTATCGGCACTTGAATAGCAGTCTGGAATGAATTTTGCTCGTAAGTAGAGGTACCACTGTCGTAGGTGTCTGTCGTTAAGATAAGATTTTAGGTAATCAAGGGAATGTCCTCTAATGCCATAATGATTTAGTTTTAGGTGCAGAAGATTGTGGTCGACTGTATCAAATGCTTTTCGTATGTCAATGAAGAGCCCCAGGGAACATTCATTTTTATCGAGAGCTGTATACTGTATATAAGTTCAAACATTTGTATAATAGAATCATTCGTATTTTTTTTTGGTCTAAACCCAAACTAGCAGGGGTTAAGTAGTATGTTGTTGGATATAGGTAGGAGTATAGTCGCTTGTGTATTATTTTTTTGAATACTTTAGAAAGTAAGGGCAAATTTGATATGGGTCTATAGTTGTTAAAGTCAGTTGGAGCACCTCCTTTGAGGATCGGGATAACCCTTGCTGTCTTGAGTACAGATGGGAAGGTTGAGGACGCTACAGATTTGTTAAACATTGTTGCAATAATGGGTGACATCACATGTGCAGCTTTTTTATACAGTGGTCCCTCGGTTTTCGCCGAAAATTCGTTCCAGAATGCTGCTCAAGTGCCATTACCGAACGAATTTACTTCCTTAAGAAATAATGTTACGTAGGTTAGTCTATTTCAGACCCCCAAAAATACTTGCCTCGGTGGGAGACGGCCAACTTGTTGAAAAAAAAAAAAAATTAATCCGTTCCAGACACCCAAAAATATTCACAAAAAATTCATTTTTTAAAAAATAACTATAGTTTTACATACACAAAACACATAACAACAACACATATTAAATTTATAAATTTACATTTAAAATAACATTTACTTACCTTTATTGACCCATGCCTTAGTGTTAGCCTTCCAAAACACACAATTTATTTTTGACGACATTGTGTTTCTTGAACACTCTGGGATTTTCAGAGTGATACACCAGTAAAGGCTTCACTTTAAAATCCCCACTGACATTACTACACAACATGAGAGTTAGCCTGTCTTTCATAGGCTTGTGTCCTGGCAGTGCCTTTTCCTCCTGAGTAATGTAGGTCCTCTTTGGCATTTTCTGGCATTTTTTCATCACTTGTTGGGGTTTGAATTTTTCAGTGTCTACAAACCCCTTAAATTCACTCACAAACTTTTCAGCAGCATGTTTGTCTGAACTGGCTGCCTCACCATGCCTTACAACACTGTGTATACCACTGTTTCCTAAATCTGTCAAACCAGCCTTTGCTGGCCTTAAAATCACTCACAGCAGCACTGGTTCCAGGCATTTTCTTGACAAGATCTGCGTGCAACTGCCTTGCCTTTTCACAAATTATCGCCATGGAAACACTATCACCCGCTATCTGTTTTTTGTTGATCCACACCATCAAAAACTTCTCCTCATCCACTGTTTGTAATCTATTTTTCATTAACATATCAACAGCTTTCGGAACATTAGCTTCCTTGATTTCTTTTCTCTTTGCCAGGATAGAGGTGATAGTAGATTTGTTTTTGTTGTACATCCTAGGAAGCTTCTTTGGACCCATGGTGACTTATTTCACAGTGACAATCAATAAACACAATAAAATTATTGTGAAATGTTTGAATGAGCGCACTGGGTAATGTTCACTCAATGGTAAACAAAGCTAGACTGGCTCACGACGCCTGTGCGGGGAGGCACGCAAGCGCAGGAAGGCGGACAGGTTTGGTACGCGGGCCGATACTCAGGGAAACGGCCGATAGTCGGGGATAAATTGGGCCGAAAAAAGTGACGGAAACTCGAGTCGGCTGATACTCAGGCCGGCCGATACTCAGGGGTCCACTGTACGTATATAGTTTCTGGGTAGTTGCCAGCGAGGTAGTCTTTCGGCTGGGTATTTGAGCCAGGAATTTTACTTGCTAGCTTTGATCCTACAGTAGAGAAGACCCATATCATGCACATTCCTCGAATTTTTGCATTATTTAAAATCTGAGAATTTAATTGGAAAGAAGAATAAATATGTAAGTTTGGTGTACGATTGAATGGTGTTACGGCCTCCTACCTAACAATGGGAGTTAGGTAGTTACCTTACCGGTCAGCAGTCAAGGGGTTACGTCATCAGACCTGATGTTTGACTGCCGAGCCGGCTAGACTGACAGTGCTAACGAGACTCTCCCATACATAATAATAATAATAATAATAATAATAATAATAATAATTTTTATTTCTATGCATGTTACAAGTGTACAATGTTATTGGTAGTTACAATTATAAAACTGTAATGCAAGGAGAGCCACTGGCATGCCATGGCATTAGGGGCAGTTTATTCTAGAGACTTATTCACTAAGTACTTAATGCTAAAGAAATTGATTGAGTTTATTCTAGTTCTGTATTATTTAAATTATAATATGGTTATACATACTATTAAAAGACAATACAAGAGAAATTGGTTGAGTTTAATCTAGTTGTATAATTTATTTCAAGTTACAGTATGTTGATGCTATACTAGTATAATAACAATACTAGAAATTTTTTTTAGAGTTTCTTCTAGATATATATTTTATTTCAAATTAAGAAAATGATGATACTATAAGATTTTAAATGACAATATGATGATATGAAAGTGCAACAAGTGTTAAGGAGGATGAACATATCAAATTGAGATCATCTTAAGTAAAATAATATTGGGTTTGGAAGTTTGTTACAGTATGAGTATTTAGTATAGGGTGAGTAGGTGAGTTTTGAGAAGAGTCTTGAATTGATTTTCCGACAAGGTTAACTTGATATTTACTGGTAATGAATTCCAGATTCTGGGGCCCTTTATGTGCATAGAATTTTTACATTGGTTAGTATGGACTCGGGTATGTCAAATAGTGATCTGTGTCTTGTGTCATGTTCGTGGGACCTATTAAAGTTGTTGAGGAGAATTCTGAGCGCAGGGTTGATATTAGCATGTAGAGTTTTATGTATGTAGAAGGCACATGAATAGGTATGAATATTTTTATGGTGAGTAGTTTTAAGGTTCTGAATATAGGTGGAGTATGCTGTCTAGAGTGGAATTTATCATCATCCTGACTGCAGCCTTTTGCTGGGTTATGAGTGGTCTAAGGTGATTTAATGTTGTTGAGCCCCATGCACAGATTCCATAGGTGAGATAAGGGTAGATAAGAGAATGATATAGTGCAATGAGAGCTGGTTGAGGCACATAATAGCGTATCTTAGATAATATACCTACTGTCCTTGAGATTTTCTTGGAAATTTGTTGTATGTGTGTTTGGAATTTAAGACTACTGTCAAGGTGGATTCCTAGGAATTTTCCCTCTGTGAGCCTTGTGATGGGTGAACCATTTAGCATTATGTTAAGTGGAACATTTGCAGCTTTGTTTCCAAACTGAATGTAGTAGGTCTTGTCCGTATTGAGAGTAAGCTTATTTGTCATCATCCATGTTGATATTTTCTGTAATTCGGCATTAACTGTGTTGGCTAGTACGACTGGATTTGGGTGAGAGAAGACATATGTTGTGTCATCTGCAAACAAAATGGGTTTGAGTAGTTGTGATGCATTCGGTAGGTCATTTATGTAAATGAGGAATAGGAGAATTCACCAGCTCCCTGATATACCTTGGGAGTGTTCAACAGACAGACCTGGAGATTGACTCTTTGTGCTGATGACGGCCTTAGACTATCTACTGGCTTATTCACCATACCGACTGTGTTCCTGAGACTATGTACCTGAAAATAGACTATTGTACCTGAAATTATGTACCTTGTGTCTTGTGTGACACTGTTAAGATGTGGTGTCTTGTGTGACACTGTTAAGATGTGGTGTCTTGTGTGACACTGTTAAGATGTGGTGTCTTGTGTGACACTGTTAAGATGTGGTGTCTTGTGTGACACTGTTAAGATGTGGTGTCTTGTGTGACACTGTTAAGATGTGGTGTCTTGTGTGACACTGTTAAGATGTGGTGTCTTGTGTGACACTAAGATGTGGTGTCAGGTATTTAGTGGTGTAGTCAGAGAGAGTTTGTGACGGTGGCACGACACAGGTTGAGTCGTGTATTTGGGGTGTGTCCATACGCGGTGCAAAGGCTTTACTAGAGATTGAGTTCATGATACAGGGGACATGCCATGTGGCACAGAGGTGTCGTGTGACACAGTGAAGGTGTCTTTATGGTACAGGTGTGCCATAAGACAGAGATAAGGGTGTCTGAGGACACGGTGGAGAAGGCGTATCATGACAAGGTGTGGTAGTGTCCTGCGTGACACTTGTAGATGGCAACGACTTGACACCAGCACTAAGTATATGATTTTACTTGTGACTTTTATTACCTTGTACTATGATTTTTGTGTATATAAATGTTTTTCACAAATTATAAGATTGTTTTTATTCAGATTATATGTTTTTATATTAATAATAATATAATATAATAAATATTGAAAATCTGATATTTTACTTAGTATCCCAAACAGTCGTTTATTACAAATGGTTATTTATTTTTGTAATAAATGGGTGAGGCACAGTATTAAATAAGATTTAGAATGCCAGCAAAACGTTTAATGCTAAAATAATTACAATGTTCTTCTAGTTGTAGGAAAGATTATTCAATTACAATGATCAAAATAATGATGAATAAGAAAGTTAATATCATACTTGTGTCCAAAGTTAAGATCTATCCAGTGATGTAAACGTTGTGAGACTTGCTCACTCTCAAGGACAGTTCGATGGTAGCTCAAAAAATCCTCAGCATTTTCACACCATTCAGGTACCTCCAAGTCACCTAAATCTTGGTGAATGCTCTGCAAATACAGTAGTCATCATTACATTAACAAGAACAAAAAGAATCATTTTTATAGTCATATTTAGTTTACCAACTCTACCAATGAAACTGAATTACAGGCTTTCACTGTGCAATAAAATTTAAAGAAAAATTAAAAGACAACATGGACTCTGAGAAAATGTAGCACAATTTACCAATGACAGAACCATTAATTATTTTAAAGAAAAGTACTAGCCAGTGAAAACACAATGTATAAATCTATCAAATTCTGAACTCCACTAAGTGCTTGTAAATGAAGAAAAAATCAAGTTTAATAATTATATTCCAAACCTTAAAAATAGATGAATCAGTGTAGAACTCAGGTATACACTCATCAGGAGTCCAGAGATAAAGCCGACTAATTGTAGCAGGGTAATGTTCTGGTACCCACTGCTGACGTACATACTTAGTCAGAAGTTTTTTTGGGGTTACACGGGCTTTGTATACATAGTAGGTAATCTCACTGAATACTTCTGTTACATGATGTGCAACCTGAGGTTAAAAATTAAAAATGTTATATCTTCATTAAACTGTACTGTAATCCACATGTAAACTTTTTTTTTAACATGTCGGCCGTTTCCCACTGAGGCAGGGTGACCCAAAAAGAAAGAAAAAAACTTTCATCATCATTCAACACTTTTACCATCACTCATACATAATCACTGTCTTTGCAGAGGCGCTCAGATACGACAGTTTAGACGTCCCTCCAAACTGCCAATATCCCAAACCCCTCTTTTAAAGTGCAGGTATTGTACTTTCCATACATTATAAACATACATTATAAAAAAATTTAAATTGCAGTTATACAAAGTAAATGTAATCACATAATAGCAATAATCATCTTATTCACAACCACCTACATGAACTGACAACCTCATCAGTTTAGTAGTTTCATTATTTAAACCCTTAAACCATCGCAGACTAGCAAAACAAAACTGCTGGTGGCATGGCAGAACTTTGAAAAATTAAAAAATTAATTTCTCCAACCCTTTCGAGGTTTGGTCCCATTGTTCTATGGCTTTGAAGCCAGGATTGGTATCGTAGTACTACGCCATGAGCTCAGCTCACTCAGATAAGCTGTGAGAGGTAAATTTGGGCCTAGATATGAGAGAATGGGTTTATGCAGTAAGTGTGCACCATATAAAAAAAAATCCGCAGCATGCAGTGCATAATGGGAAAACACTGCGACAATGTTTTTGGTTTAAAACAGCGACTTTGTTGTGTAGTATTTTCACATGGTTTTTCTTTGTATTCTCTGTTTCTTGGTCTCATTTAATAGAATGATAGACATATTACAGAAATAAAGATGATTCTGACTGGTTTCAGGACTGAAAGTAGCTTGAAATTTAGCTCAAAGTAGCGGAAATGTTTGATTTTTGCTGATATTCCAGAGTACACAAATTACGTCACTTGTTCAATACCCATCCAAATGACTGGTCTAATACAAGTTCACAAATGTGCTGACATTGTTTATACAATTATAACAGTAAATCAATTTTCTTTTGTGTGAATAAAAATTCAACCTGGAAAACAAGCGTAATATAGTACTAGAGGCCTGAGGACCTGACTAATGAACAGAGGAAATGTTGTTTTAGTGTCAGGAATGTTTACATTGTTTACTGTGGACCCTATTTTGAAAGTGGCAGTCTTTGAATTTTATGTGAAATTGGCCAAATTACTGATTTCTGATCACTTTATTTGGTAGTTGAAATAGGTAAATAGGCGGTTTCTTGTACTCAATCGACAGAACAGAAGGAATACAGTGGACCCCCGGTTTTCATCGGTAATCCGTTCCAGAGGGCCCGTCGATCACCGGTTTGGTCGAACTCTGATTCTATTTTCGCCATAAGAAATAATGGAAATAAAATTAATCCGTTCCAGACATCCAAAAGTATTAAAATAAAATATTTTTTAGAACTTTTTGACATTAAATTATACACAATTTTATGAAAAATTAAGAAATAATAGTACAATAACATGTCACTTACATTTATTGAAGAGTTGTTGATGTGTGGAAGACGGGAGGAGGGGAGAAGATGGAGTAGTATGCTAGTGTTTGGAAGGGGAATCCCCTTCCATTAACACTGCAGGTACCAAGTTCTTTTTTGGGGTTACTGGCCTTTTTCTTTTAATGCCACTAGGACCAGCTTGAGAGTCACTGGACCCCACTCTAACCAAAAATCTGTCCAGGGAGCTCTGTGTCTGGCGGTTCTTTAAAATGTCCTTAAATTGTGACAAGACATGGTCATTAAACACGTCGCATACACAGCCTGCAACAGCTTGGTTAGGGTGATAATCATACATAAATGTTTGCACATTAGTCCATTGGGCACAAATCTCCTTAATTTTTGAAGAAGGCACCTTCTTCCATCTCGGTTCCACCTCTTCCACCTCTGGACCATTTTCCTGAACTGCGGTTTGTTGTTGCTGTTGAAGCTCTTGCAGATCTTCAGTGGTTAGCTCTTCACTGTGCTCCTCCACCAACTGTTCCACATCCTCGGTACAAACATACAACCCCATGGACTTGCCCAGTTCCACAATTTCTTGCACAACAGGCTCAGGCTCAGGGTTCTGAGGCTCAGCCCCAAAACCTTCAAAATCTAGGACACAGTCTGGCCACAATTTTCTCAAGCAGAGTTCAAAGTCCTGGTAGTCACTCCCTCCCAAGCCTTACCTATAAGCTTTACACAATGCAGGATATGGAAATGATCTTTCCAAGTCTTTTAGGGTCATATTCATGTCTGTGGTCACATCAAAGCACTTTTGAAACATTGCTTTGGTGTAGAGTTTTTTAAAGTTGGAAATGACCTGCTGGTCCATGGGCTGGAGGAGAGGAGTGGTATTAGGGGGCAAGAACTTCACTTTGATGAACTTACAGTCCTGCACAATTTCCTCTGCCAAGTCTCGAGGATGACCAGGAGCATTGTCCATTATCAGGAGGCACTTAAGTGGCAAATTATTTTCCTCGAGATATTTCTTCACACTGGGGCCAAACACGTTTTTGAACCAATCAAGGAAAATTTCCCTAGTGACCCATGCCTTATTGTTAGACTTCCACATTACACACAAATTAGACTTGGAGACACCGCATCTCTTAAACACTCGGGGATTTTCAGAATGATACACCACTAATGGCTTCACTTTACAATCACCACTGGCATTGGCACACAACATCACAGTTAGCCTGTTTTTCATAGGCTTATGTCCTGGGAGTGCCTTTTCCTCCTGTGTAATGAAGGTCCTGTTGGGCATTTTCTTCCAAAACAGACCTGTTTCGTCACAATTGAACACTTGTTGGGGTTGGAATTGTTCAGCCTCTATGTACCCCATGAATTCATTCACGTAATTTTCAGCCGCATTTTTGTCAAAACTGGCTGCCTCACCATGCCTCACAACACTATGTATGCCACTTCGCTTCTTAAATCTGTCAAACCAGCCTTTGCTGGCTTTAAATTCATTCACTTCAGCACTCGTTGCAGGCATTTTCTTAACGAGATCATCATGCAACTGCCTTGCTTTTTCACATATTATCGCCTGCGAAACACTATCTCCTGCTAACTGTTTCTTGTTGATCCACAACAACAACAAAGTTTCCATTTGTTCCAGCACTTGAGATCTCTGTTTTGTGACCATACTTGCACCTTTCGCAACAACAGCATCCTTGATTTCCTTTCTCTTGGCCATAATGGAACAGATGGTTGAATGGGATTTGCCATAGAGCCTGGCCAGCTCAGTGATAAACACTCCACTTTCATATTTTGCAATGATCTCCTTCTTCAGTTCTACCGTATTTCTCACTTTCTTTACCACAGGGCTGGCACTAGGAGCTTTCTTGGGGCCCATGGTGGCTTATTTAGCAGTTGCAAGCACTAAAAACAGTGGAATAATGACAATATACTGGTATGAATACGTGGGTGGTGCGTGGGTGGTGGTCGCTCGCTTGTAAACAATAGCACACTGAGTGCCTGGGCGCCCAGCTGGGCCACGGGCCACGCGTACGCGTCCGGGACGAATCGCCAACTCCGAGCGGCTTGTCTAATATCGAGCCAAAATTCTCATTAAAAAACCTGTCGAACACAGATTTGGACGACCTCCGACGCCGTCTAACACCGGGGGTTGACTGTACTAATGAAACAGCTGAGTTTGGTTGACCGGAAGAATGGAATTGGCCAAAAACAGGGCTCAAAGTGGGCGATATCGTCGATGCATAAATATTGCCGAGACCACTAACTTTGTGATATTGTAATCCATCAAATTTTGTACATTTTGTTTCATTACATTTGGAAAAAGATTCTCTATCATTTCATAAGAAAAAAATCATTTTTTTTTTTTTTTAATTCTCTGACCCTGATAGCAAATTTCAGATCTGGGTTTCCGACCCTGAAAGGGTTAAGGTGCTTATTCTTTGGAGTAGAACAAGGTTTAAAAAAATGAAAATTGGATTAAAACCTAGTGACTTACAGAGTGCTGAAATTTGCGGAAAAATGACCCCTTTGTCGACAACACTGTTGCCATTCCAGCAAAAAACAGTTTTTATTTTTTTTTTCAATGTTTAAAACCATATACATTTTATAATGGTTAAAGCTATTTTTCAAGTTGTTTTAATACCAAAAATAGTCAGAGAAGCATATCCTACTTTTAGTAACCTGCCAACAGTTCCATACTTTTTCTACATCTGTAATATTGCTTCCCTATCCAAGTTATCATATCTTATTTGTAAATCCATAAATGCAACAAAAAGTTCATTACTTTTAATTATTGTTCACTTATACATATGCTTCAATGTGAATGTTTATTTACAGTGGACCCTCGGAAGTCGAACACTCCCAACTCACCCTATTATGTAAGTTTATTATTGTAAGTGCTCTTATAGGTGTATTTTTGGGGGTCTGAAATGGACTAATCTAATTTACATCATTCCTTATGGGAATAAATTCGTTTGGTAACAGCACTTGAACAGCATTCTGGAATTAGGAATGTTCGATTTCTGGGGGTCCACTGTATATCCCTTAATGTGAATACTTGGTCTACACATCCCCTACCTTTCCTAAAACCTCCTTCATCCTCTGCAATCCTACTAGTATTTGTTTTACCCAGTCCACCCTATTACATACAGTGGAACTTCAGATTTCATACGCACTGAATATTGTACGTTTCGCATTTAGACAACTTTTTTGGGCAAAATTTTGGTTTGGATTTTGTATCTCCACCCAGAAATCATACGTATCAGACGCGTCCGCTTATATGTTTGTGACTCAGTCTGCCTTTGTTACTCGTTGAGTAAACATTACTCTGCGCATTCATCTGAAACATTTCGTAATAATCCATTGTGATAGATAAATAAGCCGTAGAGTTGAAATTAGCGTCATATTCAAGTATTTTGTCCTTCTCCAAACAATAAACTCTCCTCCCTCTCCCCTCCTCGTTGTCTTCCATATGCCAACAAGACTCTTCAATAAAGGTAAAAGTGATTTAAATGTTCATTTATCCATTTCATTAGTCCTTTATATTTCTCATTGTTTTCTGTGTGTAAAACTATAGTTATTCTCTATAAAATACATTTTTTGTTAATACTTTTTTGGTGCCTGAAACGGATTAATTGGATTTACATTATATTTCTTATGGGAAATATTACTTCTGTTTTCGTACGTTTTGGATTTAGACCGACCTTCTGGAACGGATTAAGTACAAAATCCAGGGTTCCACTGTATATCCTTTTCTAAATCCACAAATGCAACAAAAAGCTACTATACTTGGTCTACATATTACCTACCATTCATACGGCTTCCTTCTTAGTCTGTATTTCTAATTTCTGTCTAACCATTAAATTTTTTTTCAGAAATATTTATACCATACATTTTACCTAGTACATATACTTAAGATGTTGATTTCCTATAATTTTTACACTCCCTATGTCCTCTTTCCCTTTATACAAAAGAAATATACATGCTCTTTGAATACGGACAGACAAACTACCCAAGAAAACTTACTGCTTGTTTATTTTCTCCATGACTAACTGCCATCTGGTATGTGTGGTCCAATTGTTGGTCACCTTTATTTAGGCGAAATTTAGTTTTGGTAAGATCTCGCCATCCACCATTTCTACTGGAGAAGTCCACTACCCAAGGTACAGTAGGGTGATGGTGGGGCGAGTAGAATTTTCGACCCGCAAAATAATTAAGGCATAGTAGGTAATCAAGAGTTGTTATCTGGTGTCCAACCTGGAAGGAAGTGTGTAACAAAAGTTCATGTTATGAAGCACTAATTACAGTGAAAAATAATACACATCATAAGAGACAGTAAAGAAAAAGTACATTTTTAACTTCATCAACTAGATTCTATATTAAATAATAAAGTACTAATACATACTTTATTTCAGCATGATACAATGTTTGTATAAATGTGAAAGACATTTAGGTGTGCATGCAGAAAACCCCTAATATCTCCTAATATCATGTTTATTTTTTCCCTATAATCTACCATGTCCCTAATTACTATCGCATTTGCCTTGTCTGCTTTCATAGGGTGAAGTCTAGGATCTTTCCTTAATTCATGGTATAACTGAGCAAAGCTCAGACCTCTGCAACACAATTGTCCTCAAAGATTTGTTAAATTATACCATGAATTAAGGAAAGATCCTAGACTTCGCCTTACAAAAGCAGACAAAGCAAATGCAATAGTAATTATGGACAAGGTAGAGTATAGGGGAAAAATAACATATTAGAGGACAGGGGAACTGATGTGCCCCTTAATATGCAGAGCATTTCGGGCACACTTAAGACTAACTTAAGATTAATAAGTCAATGACAATTTGAGTAATTTTATACATACATTCTCTCAGGTGAGTGTAAGTATAAATTTAGGAGTTACAATGAATACAAGAGAATTGAATATCCTATTAGTTCATGCTATATGGCTCTTATCAAGCTTAATTGTTTAAGGAATTACAGGTTCGATTATGATTATAGGGGAAGAGGATTCTAGCATATTAACATAGTGAACACAATCATAGTGTGCAAGGGACTTGGACTTCCAGCAAGCATGTGTGAGCGTATTTGATAGGAGTGAATGGAGACAAATGGTTTTTAATACTTGATGTGCTGTTGGAGTGTGAGCAAAGTAACATTTATGAAGGGATTCAGGGAAACCGGCAGGCCGGACTTGAGTCCTGGAGATGGGAAGTGCAGTTTTATAACTGTAGTGTAAAGCACCCCTCTGGCAAGACAGTGATGGAGTGAATGATGATAAAAGTTTTTCTTTTTTGGGCCACCCTGCCTTGGTGGGAATCGGCCAATGTGTTAATAATAATAATAAAAAAAATCAATGCTTTAATGTTTGCAGGATTACAGATGTACAGTGGTCCCTAGGTTTTCGGTCATCTCCAAACTCGAACATTTATGTAAGTGTATTTTCGTAAGTGCTTTTGCAAGTGTATTTTTGGGGGTCTGAAATAGACTAACCTACGTGACATTATTTCTTAAGGAAGTAAATTCGTTCGGTAATGGCACTTGAGCAGCATTCTGGAAAGAATTTTCGGCGAAAACTGAGGGTCCACTGTACTAAGAATAAGAATATATTTTTTACATATGTTCATGACATTGAGAATATGCATATGTAGGTTTCACATATTTAGCTGATGTTGGGATATGGTAGGGAGAGAAGGTGTTTTTTAAGGGTAGTTTTGAAAGTGATGGTTTAGACAGTGGTTCTGGAGATTTCCAGCAAAGAGTTCGATTTTGGGCCTTTTTATTTACAGTAGTCCCCCAGTATCCACGGGGGAATACGTTCCAAGACCTATCATGGATACCTGAAACCGTGGATAGTAGCAAACCCTATATACTATATGT
Organism: Cherax destructor; assembly: GCA_009830355.1. Lineage (NCBI taxonomy): Eukaryota > Metazoa > Arthropoda > Malacostraca > Decapoda > Parastacidae > Cherax > Cherax destructor. The sequence continues at coordinate 70,322 of WNWK01006061.1, read as the reverse complement.
CATTTTTCGTTTACATACATGCCTATGATAAAGTTTAATTGATAAATTATGTAAAATAAGTCTAGAATTAGCACTTTTTCACTGATATGACAGTTTAGATGTCACTCCAAACAGCCAATATCCCAAACCCCTCCTTTAAAGTGTAGGCATATTACTTCCCACCTCCAGGACTCAAGTCTGGCTAACCGGTTACCCTGAATCCCTTCACAAAATAATACCCTGCTCACACTCCAACAGCTCATCAGGTCCCAAAATCCATTTGTCTCCATTCACTCCTATCTAACACATACACACATGTCTGCAGCATGTCCAGGCACCTTGTACACAAAACCTCTTTTACCCCATCCCTCCATCCTTTCCTAGGATGATCCCTACCCCTCCTCCCCTCCACTACAGATTTATACACCCTCCAAGGCGAGAGAGATACATGATAATATACACTTGGAAGGTCCTGGAGGGATTGGTACCAAACCTGTACATGAAAATCACTCCCCATGAAAGCAAAAGACTTGGCAGGAGATGCAACATTTCCCGATGAAAAGCAGGGGCGCCACGAGTACATTGAGAGTCAACACAATAAGTGTCCAGGGCCCAAGACTGTTCAACTGCCTCCCAGCATACATAAGGGGGATTACCAATAGACCCCTGGCTGTCTTCAAGAAGGCACTGGACAGGCACCTAAAGTCAGTACCTGACCAACCAGGCTGTGGTTCGTATGTCAGTCTGCATGTGCCAGCAGTAACAGCCTGGTTGATCAGACCCTGATCCACCATGAGGCCTGCTCTCAGACCGAGGTGCTGGGGCATTGACCCCCGAAACCCTCTCCAAGTAAACTCCAGGTCATTCTATTTACTCCATCCTCTCTAAATGACCAAACCATGTCAATAACCCCTCTTCAGCCCTCTGAATAATAGTTTTTGTAACTCTTAACACCTCCTCCTAATCCACACTCCGAATTTTCTGCATAATATTTACACCACACATTGCCCTTAGACAGGACATCTCCACTGCCTCCAGCCGCCTCCTCGCTGCAGCAATTACAACCCAAGCTTCACACCCACATAAGAGTGTTGGTACCACTATACAGTGGACCCCCGAGTAACGAGCAAAATTCATTCCAGAAGCCTGCTCAAGTGCCATTACCGAATGAATTTACTCCCTTAAGAAATAATGTCAAGTAGGTTAGTCCATTTCAGACCCCCAAAAATACACTTACAAAAGCACTTACAATATTATACTTACATAACTGTACGATTTCCGGGGTGCTCGTTACTCGGGGGTCCACTGTACTTTCATACATTCCCTTCTTTGCCTCCATAGATAACGTTTTTTTGTCTCCACAGACACCTCAATGCACCACTCACCTTTTTTCCTTCATCAATTTTATGGTTAACCTCATCCTTCATAAACCCATCTGCCGACAAGTCAACTCCCAAATATCTGAAAACATTCACTTCTTCCATACTCCCTCTCTCCAATGTGATATCCAATTTTTCTTTATCTAAATCGTTTGACACCCTCATCACCTTACTCTTATCATTATTCACTTTCTACCTTTACACACTCCCAAACTCGTCCACTAACCTTTGCAACTTTTCTTTAGAATCTCTCATAAGCACTGTATCATCAACAAAAAGTAACTGTGTCAACTCCCATTTTGTACTTGATTCCCCATAATTTAATCCCACTTCTCTCCCCAACACCCTAGCATTTACTTCTTTTACAACCCCTAGGCTAGTAACCCCTTTTCCCATATAACTTACTAAAAAGAAAAAGTGAAGTGGGGATGTTGCAGTTAATATTAGAAAGTGATGTCTATGCCTTTCTGGAAAAGGAGCTTGAGAGCAAGCGATAGTGTGTGCAATTTTGTTTCATCTAGCCTTAGTGGGAAAATAGCCATTGAGACAGCATTCTCAAGACATCCAAAAATGAAGCTATGACAACAATATAACACAAAGGTGAAAAATAAAATAACAATAGCAGGGATACCTAATTAGCTAATGAAGTGCATCTGATTACCCAGACTTTCAAATTAGTGTGTGTGAAGATCAAAGTGAATCATTATGCAGTCAAGAATACCCAAATATTGTCAATGATGGAATAAAAAGCACAAATGAAATGGAACATGCATACAAATATTAGGGTATTATTATATTCATGGAAAGGTCTTAAATCCACAGCAAAACTCACAGTGCCTGAGGAATGGGAAATAAACAGGTTTGATTTATGTGTAAGTAGTGCTAATTTTTTGGATCAAAAACTGTTCATCTGAATAAAGGCAATCCCCACTGTAGGTACATGTACAAATAATATGGAGTTCGAGGGAAAGACAAAATGAATTTGAATAATGCGAGTCAACTTTATACAAAGAACAAACAAAATTCATAGGTAGTAGGTTGGTAGACAGCAACCACCCAGGGAGGTACTACCGTCCTGCCAAGTGAATATAAAATGGAAGCCTGTAATTGTTTTACATGATGGTAAGATTGCTGGTGTCTTTTTTCTGTCTCATAAACTTGCAAGATTTCAGGTACGTCTTGCTACTTCTACTTACAATTAGGTCACACTGCACATGCATGTACAAGCATATATAGTAGTGGACCCTCGGTTTTCGTTGAAAATTCTTTCCAGAATGCTGTTTGAGTGCCGTTACCGAACGAATTTGTTCCCATAAGGACAAATGTACATTAGATTAGTCATTTCAGACCCCCAAAAATACACTTACAAATACACTTATGAAAATACAATTACATAATTGTTCGAGTTTGGAGGTGAACGAAAACCGAAGGTCCACTGTATATATATAGACACCCCTCTGGGTTTTCTTCTATTTTCTTTCTAGTTCTTGTTCTTGTTTATTTCCTCTTATCTCAATGGGGAAGTGGAACAGAATTCTTCCTCCGTAAGCCATGCGTGTCATAAGAGGCGACTAAAATGCCGGGAGCAAGGGGCTAGTAACCCCTTTTCCTGTATATATTACTCAAGTTAAAAAGAGAAACTTTTGTTTTTCTTCTTGGGCCACCCTGCCTCAGTGGGATATGGCCGGTTTGCTGAAAGAAGAAGAAAGATGAACGAAATTATGAGGAAAATTGGTAAAATAGTCAGAGATGTAGGTTGCATCAATGAAGACTGAAGATATTTCATACCCAAAGTTGTGTTAGTTGTACCAATGAACACTGAAGCAGTACTTCCAGTTCTGCATCTTGAGTACTGTTGCTCTCCATCTGTAATATGAGACAATGAATACTGTTAAATAAATACATTAAGAGGTGCTATCAAAAAGCTCTTGGACTCAAATCTTTGCACACTTCTTGGGTGAAATATGGTGATGGCGTAGATCATGCTGTGCAGTACACTCTTTTGTGAAGTAGCATGGTGAGTTTCAGTGTGATTGGTTATTCTGCTGAGGTCAGATGGGCATTTTTTGTCATGTCAGTGAGTTGTTGCAATTTTTTGTGTAACAGAATGGAATAATTGCAAGAACAGTGTGACTGTGTGAGTGTTTGTTTGTGTGAAATTCTGTCTTAAGCTTGGTAAAACGGCTAGTGAAACTCGCAAAATGGTTCAGCAAGTATTTGGCAATGAATCAATGGGTGAGACACAGATTTTGAGTGGTTTTCTCAATTGAAAGCAGGACAAATGTCAAATGAGGATGATGAATGCTCTAGTTATCCATTAACATAAAAAATATATGCCGACATTAAAATAGTGAGGAAGGCAATCCACAAAGATCATCATCAGTATATCCAGGACAGTGTATAAGTGCTGTGGGAATTTCTTATGGGTTGTATCAAAGCATTTTGACTGAAAATTTGAACATGAGGCAGGGGAAGACAGGCCAGAGCAAGCAAGGCAGGACAGGCCAAAGCAGGTAGGGCAGGACAGAGTAGGCAGGACAGGACAAAGCAGGCAGGACAGGACAGGCCAGAGCAGGCAGGGCAGAATAGGGTTGGGCAGACAGGACAGGGAGAGACTGATAAAGAATTATATACTTAATATATACACTCTTATTGTCATTGTCACCCATTGCCTACATCTGGTACACATACAGTTTCCCTCCCTCCTCTGCCTGCCTTCCTTCCACCCTCCCTCACTCTCACTCTTGTCTCTGGATTGAGGCCTACCTATATGTATCTACCATCATATGCACATAGTATCTCAAATTTTTCATTGCAACTCAAAATTAAATTCCTTTATGAGGGTAAATTGTAACTCAAAATTATTTTAACTCAAGGGACTACTGTACACAAATAATTGGAACAAGAAAGTTAATATGACAGCTTACCTGCTTTAAGATATCAAAGGCCTCTTCGCTAGACAGCAGTTTCTGAAAGGAAGGCAACCTTCTCTCTAACTGATTAACAATTTGACTTTTAGTTTCCACATTAGCATCATTATTCATTGGAGAATTATCACTACTAAGTATTTTTGTCATAGTTAATGGACTGGCAAATAACACTGTGTTAGCTTGTTGGCACTGAGTAGCATAATTATTTTCCGAGTCCAAATCTTGACATTCTGAAATACGCTCAAACTCAGAGCTTTCTAAACCGTATGCCGTGTCCATCAATGACACACCAGTTAACATGTTCCTTCTCTCCAAGTCAGTCTCCTCTATAGCTTCCTTCTCTTCTTTCTCTCTGGGTATGTGTAGGGAGTGGGGGGCCTCTGGTTGAATCAAGTTATCAGGAATGCTTGGCAGTAAGCTGAGGTAGAGGGAGTCATCAATGAAAAGATGACTTAAGGTGAAGTCTCCAAGGTGAAGTCCTCTGTCATGTGTGTCTCTGGCTGCTTCCAAAATCTGGTATAGTATAAAGAGTGGCCGTGCTTCACATTCACTTAACTTGGCAGGGCTGTGGGTTAGACAATATTTTAGAGCTAAGTAAATAATTATGTACAAGATAAAAATAGTAATAAAAAGAAATGGCAAAAAAAAAAGTGAATGTGTGGTCTGCTTGTGTACATATACAAACAGTATTATTAACACTAAACTTTATTTTCTTGTGCAAAATTATGAGATTGTGTGTTATTGTGTATCATATCATTAAAACACCTTGAAAAGCATCTAATATTATAAGAAACTAAGTGTACATAGTGCTAAGTATTAAAAATATAAATACAGTACCTGAAAAGAAATCAAAATTCAGCATCAATAAATTGTAAAAACATGCATACTGATACGAGCATTTATGCTACCACTGCTGCTGACAAATGATCATTTTCAGCCAAATTACACACCATAAAATTGTAAATTTTCTTTTAATTTCATTTTGACTTCAGTTCTGCTTAGAAAAAGGCTCCTTCAAACTTAAGAATTTATTTGATGTTTTGTTAAAAATTCTGCCACACACAAGAATTAAAAATGCATGACATGCCACAGTTGACCCTTAAACTGTCCAAACGGAGATCTACATTTTCACTGCCAGCACTCTGAATATTTTGATTTTTTTTTTTAAATTAAAGAGGGCAATTTTCTGTGTAATAGGACCAAAAAATTTTTTTAGGATCAGTACTTACCGAGATATAAGACAGTGAAGTTGGAGCTGGATGCTCACCTGATGGCAACTTCGAGTCCTGCCACTTGCAGAAGTGTTGCCGATATACAGTGGAACCTTGAGTTTTGTACGCCCTGAGTACAGTGGACCCTCGGTTAACGAATACCCCGGAAATCGTGCAATTATGTAAGTATAATTTTGTAAGTTCTTGTGGAAGTGTATTTTTGGGGGTCTGAAATAGACTAACCTACGTGAAATTTTTCCTTAAGGGAGTAAATTCGTTCGGTAATGGCACTTGAGCAGACTTCAGGAGTGAAGTTTTTACGAAACTCGGGGGTCCACTGTATAGTACTTTTCAAGTTTAGAACCATTTTTTATGCAAAATTTTGTACCGAGTTTTGGACTGTGCCCCGTGTTTCGTACCGCGTACCAGACCTGTCTGCCTGCCTGCGCGCCTCCCCGCGCAGGCGTCGTGAGTCAGTCTGGCTTTGTTTATCTTTGAGTGAACATTACCCTACGTGCTCATCCAAGCATTTCACAATTAATTCATTGTGTTTGGTGCTTGTTTATTAAGTGCGACTGTGAGATATGTCGCCATGGGCCCACAGAAACTTCCTAGTGGCACCCCTTTGGTAAAGAAAGTGAGAAACACCATAGAAGTGAAGAAAGAAATAATACAAAAATATGAGTGGTGTGCAACTTGTGGAGCTTGCCAAGATGTTTGGCAAAAGCAAATCAATAATCACTTCTATCCTGGCGAAGAGAAAAAAAATCAAGGAAGCCAATGTTGCAAAAAGTGTTGACATGTTAACCAAAAATAGATCCCAAACAGTGGAAGAGGTTGAGAAGTTGTTGCTGGTGTGGATCAACAATAAACAGATAGCAGGTGATAGTGTTTCGGAGTCGCTCATTTGTAAAAAGGCAAGGCAGTTGCATGACAATCTCATAAAGAAAATGCCTGCAACGAGTACTGATAGTGAATTTAAGGCCAGCAGAGGCTGGTTTGACAGATTTAAGAAGCGTAGTGGCATACAAACCCCGGTGAGACTGCAAGTTCAGACAAACGTGTGGCTGAAAATCCGTAAGCGAATTTAAAGGATAAATAGACACTGAAAAATTCCAACCCCAACAAGTGTTCAATTGTGACGAAACAGGCCTCTTTTGGAAGAAAATGCCAAAGAGGACCTACATCACGCAGGAGGAAAAGGCACTGCCAGGACACAAGCCTATGAAAGACAGGCTAACTCTTTTGTTCTGTGCTAACGCTAGTGGGGATTTTAAAGTGAAGCCTTTACTGGTGTATCACTCAGAAAATCCCAGTGTGTTCAAGAAAAACAGTCATCAAGAATAAATTGTGTGTTGTGGAAAGCTAATAATAAGGCATGGGTCACGAGGCAAATTTTCAGAGTGGGTCCATGAAGTGTTTGGCCCCAGTGTGAAAAAATACCTCCTGGAAAATAAATTGCCACTCCAGTGCCTCCTGTTACTGGACAATGCTCCTGCTCATCCTCCAAACTTCGTAGACCTATTGTCTAGGGACTTCAGTTTTATAACAGTGAAGTTCTTGCCTCCTAACACCACTCCTCTCATCCAGCCCATGGACCAGCAGGTCATTTCTAACTTCAAAAAACTCTACACCAAAGCAGTGTTTGAAAGGTGCTTTGAAGTGACCTCGGACACTCAGTTGACCCTAAGAGAGTTCTGGAGGAATCGCTTCACTATCCTTCATTGCATAAGCCTTATAGGTAAGGCTTGGGAGGGAGTGACCTCCAGGACTTTGACTCTGCTTGGAGACAACTGTGGCCAGAATGTGTCCTCCAGAGGGATTTTGAAGGGTTTGAGGCAGACCCTGACCCTGCCGACCCTCTGCCTGTTGTGGAGTGTATTGTGGCATTGAGGAAGTCCCTGGGGTTGTAGGCGAGTGGCGAGGATGTGGAAGAGTTGGAGGACCACAGGGAAGAGCTAACCACTGACAAGCTGCAAGAGCTTCATCTGGAACAGCATCAGACCACAGTTGAGGAACTTGCTTCACAGGAGGAGTAGGAAGAGGGAGTGAAGGAGTTGCCTTCTTCAGTGCTTAAGGACGTGTGCAAAGTGGAATGAGTTGCAAAGTTTTGTGGAGAAATACCACCCTGAGCAAGCTGAAACAAGCCATATCTGCAACATGTTCAGTGACAAAACCATGTCCCATTTTAGGGACATCTTAAAGAGGCGCCAGAAACAGAGCACTCTGGACAGTTATTTTGTGCGACAGGGGTCCAGTTCTTTTCTGGGGTTACTGGCCTTTTTCTTTGAATGCTACACTCCCTGCATGAATGCTACACTCACTGCATGAATGTTACACTCCCTGCATGAATGCTACAGTCCCTGCATGAATGCTACACTCCCTGCATCCCTGGTTCACTCCCTGCATGAATGCTACACTCCCTACATGAATGCTACACTCCCTGCATGAATGCTACACTCCCTGCATAAATGCTACACTCCTTGCATGAATGCTACACTCCCTGCATGAATGCTACACTCCCTGCATGAATGCTACACTCCCTGCATGAATGCTACACTCCCTGCATGAATGCTACACTCCCTGCATGAATGCTACACTCCCTGCATGAATGCTACACTCCCTGCATGCCTGCTACACTCCCTGCATGCCCGCTACACTCCCTGCATGCCTGCTACACACCCTGCATGCCTGCTACACTCCCTGCATGCCTGCTACACTCCCTGCATGCCTGCTAAACTCCCTGCATGAATGCTACACTCCCTGCATGAATGCTAAACTCCCTGCATGAATGCTAAACTCCCTGCATGAATGCTAAACTCCCTGCATGAATGCTAAACTCCCTGCATGAATGCTAAACTCCCTGCATGAATGCTAAAATCCCTGCATCAATGCTACACTCCCTGCATCAATGCTACACTCCCTGCATGCCTGCTGCTACACTCCCTGCATGAATGCTACACTCCCTGCATGAATGCTACACTCCCTGCATGAATGCTACACTCCCTGCATGAATGCTACACTCCCTGCATGCCTGCTACACTCACTGCATGAATGCTACACTCACTGCATGAATGCTACCACAGGGGTGCCACTAGGAAGCTTCTTTGGACCCATGGTGACTTATTTCACAGTGACAGTCACTAAACCACCAAAAAAGACACCAAATGTATTGTGAATGTTTGAAAGAGCGCGCTGGGTAATGTTCTCTCAATGGTAAACAACGCTTAACTGGCGGGCATCCTGCGTCCTACGCAGGATGTATACACACTCATCTGAGTTTTCTTTGATTTTATCTTAATAGTTCTTGTTCTTATTGCTTTTCCTTTCATATCCATGGGGAAGTGGAATAAGAATCTTTCCTCCGTAAGCCATGCGTGTTGTAAAAGTCAACTAAAATGCCGGGAACAATGGGCTAGTAACCCCTTTTCCTGTATAGATTTACTAAAAAGAAAAAGAAGAAAACAGTCAAAGTGGGATGTTTGAATGTGCGTGGATGTTGTGCGAATGATAAGAAAGATGATTGTAGATGTTATGAATGAAAAGAAGCTGGATGTCCTGGCTTTAAGTGAGACAAAGCTGAAGGGGGTAGGAGAGTTTCAGTGGGGAGAAATAAATGGGATTAGGTCAGGGGTTTCAAATAGAGTTAGAGCTAAAGAAGGAGTGGCAATAATGTTGAATAATCAGTTATGGCAGATAAAGAGGGAATATAAATGTATAAATTCAAGGATTATGTGGCGTAAAATAAAGGTTGGATGTGAAAAGTCGGTTATAGTTATAAGTGTTTATGTACCTGGAGAAGAGAGAAGTGTAGAGGAGAGAGAGAGATTTTGGGAAATGTTGAGTGAGTGTGTGGGAAGTTTTGAACCAAGTGAGAGAGTAATTGTGGTTGGGGGATCTAAATGCTAAAGTGGGTAAAAATGTTGCGGAGGGAGTAGTAGGTAAATTTGGGATGCCAGGGGTAAATGTAAATGGAGAACCGTTAATTGAGCTATGTGTAGAAAGAGGTTTGGTAATAAGTAATACATATTTTATGAAAAAGAGGATAAATAAGTATACAAGGTATGATATAGCACGTAATTAAAGTAGTTTGTTAGATTATGTATTGGTGGATAAAAGGTTGATAGGTAGGCTTCAGAATGTATAGAGGGGCAACGGATATATCGGATCATTATTTAGTTGTAGCTACAGTTAGAGTAAAAGGTAGATGGGACAAAAAGAAAATGGCAACAGCAAGTAAGAGAGAGGTAAAAGTGTATAAACTAAGGGAGGAGGAAGTTAGGGTGAGATATAAGCAACTATTGGCAGAAAGGTGGGCTAGTGCAATTATGAGTATTGGGAAGGTTGAAGAGAGTTGGTATAGTTTTAAAAATGCAGTATTAGAATGTGGGGCATAAGTTTGTGGCTATAGGAGGGTGGGTGCAGGAGGAAAGAGGAGTGAGTGGTGGAATGAAGTAAAAGGTGTGATAAAAGACAAAAAGGTAGCTTATGAGAGGTTTTTACAAAACAGAAGTGTTAATAGAAGAGCTGAGAATATGGAGAGTAAAAGAAAGGTGAAGAGAGTGGTGAGAGAGTGCAAAAGAAGAGCAGATGAAAGAATGGGAGAGGCTCTGTCAAGAAATTTTGCTGAAAACAAGAAAATTTTTTGGAGTGAGATAAACAAGGTAAGAAAGCCTAGGGAACGAATGGATTTGTCAGTTAAAAACAGAGTAGGGGAGTTAGTAGATGGGGAGCTGGAGGTATTGGGTAGATGGCGGGAATATTTTGAGGAACTTTTAAATGTCGATGATACAAAGGGAGGCAGTAATTTCATGCACTGGCCCCTTTCATTCTACGTAATTTGTGAGGCATTACGTAGAATGAAAGGGGGTAAAGCAGCTGGAACTGACAGGATAATGACAGAAATGTTAAAAGCATTGGGGGATATAGTGTTGGAGTGGTTGGTATTGTTGTTTAATAAATGTATGAAAGAGGGGAAGGTACCTAGGGATTAGCAGAGAGCATGTATAGTTCCTTTATATAAAGGGAAAGGGGATAAAAGAGATTGTAAGAATTATAGGGGAATACGTTTACTGAGTCCATGCGTGTCGTAGGAGGCGACTAAAATGCTGGGAGCAAGGGGCTAGTAACCCCTTCTGAATATATTACTAAATGTAAAAGGAGAAACTTTCGTTTTTCCTTTTGGGCCACCCTGCCTCGGTGGGAAACGGCCGACGTGTTGAAAGAAAAGAAGAAAAGGAGAAACTTTCGTTTTTCCTTTTGGGCCACCCTGCCTCGGTGGGAAACGGCCGACGTGTTGAAAGATGTAGTAGTTTACTGAGTAGGGTTATTATTGAAAGAATTAGAGGTAAGACAGAGAGTAGGATTGCAGATGAGCAAGGAGGCTTTAGAGTGGGTAGGGGATGTGTAGATCAAGTGTTTACATTGAAGCATATATGTGAACAGTATTTAGATAAAGGTAGGGAAGTTTTCATTGCATTTATGGATTTAGAAAAGGCATATGATAGAGTGGATAGGGGAGCAATGTGGCAAATGTTGCAAGTGTATGGAATAAGTAGTAAGTTACTGAATGCTGTAAAGAGTTTTTATGAGGATAGCGAGGCTCAGGTTAGGGTGTGTAGGAGAGAGGGACATTACTTCCCGGTAAAAGTAGGTCTTAAACAGGGCTGTGTAATGTCACCATGGTTGTTTAATATATTTATAGATGGGGTTGTAAAAGAAGTAAATGCTAGGGTGTTGGGGAGAGGAGTGGGATTAAATTATGGGGAATTAAATACAAAATGGGAGTTGACACAGTTACTTTTTGCTGATGATACTGTGCTTACGGGAGATTCTAAAGAAAAGTTGCAAAGGTTAGTGGACGAGTTTGGGAGGGTGTGTAAAGGTAGAAAGTTGAAAGTGAACATAGATAAGAGTAAGGTGATTTATCAAACGATTTAAATAAAGAAAAATTGGATATCACATTGGAGAGAGGGATTATGGAAGAAGTGAATGTTTTCAGATATTTGGGAGTTGACTTGTCAGCGGATGGGTTTATGAAAGATAAGGTTAACCATAGAATTGATGAAGGAAAAAAGGCGAGTGGTGCGTTGAGGTATCTGTGGAGACAAAAAACGTTATCCACGGAGGCAAAGAAGGGAATGTATGAAAGTATAGTGGTACCAACACTCTTATATGGGTGTGAAGCATGGGTTGCAAATGCTGCAGCGAGGAGGCGGCTGGAGGCAGTGGAGATGTCCTGTCTAAGGGCAATGTGTGGTGTAAATATTATGCAGAAAATTCGGAGTGTGGAAATTAGGAGGTGTGGAGTTACTAAAAGTATTAGTCAGAGGGCTGAAGAGGGGTTGTTGAGGTGGTTTGGTCATTTAGAGAGAATGGATCAAAGTAGAATGACTTGGAGAGCGTATAAATTTGTAGGGAAAGGAAGGCGGGGAAGGGGTCATCCTCAAAAAGGTTGGAGGGAGGGGGTAAAGGAGGTTTTGTGGGCGAGAGACTTGGACTTCCAGCAAGCATGTGTGAGTGTGTTAGATAGGAGTGAATGAAGACGAATGGTTTTTGCGACCTGACGAGCTGTTGGAGTGTGATCAGGGTAACATTTTGTGAAGGGATTCAGGGAAACTAGTTAATTGATTTAGTTGGACTTGAGTCCTGGAAATGGGAAGTACAATGCCTGCACTTTAAAGGAGGGGTCTGGGATAGTGACAGCTGGGAGGGACTTATTCTCAGCTGTCGTATCTGAGTGCCTCTGCAAAGACAGTGATTATGTATGAGTGAGGTGAAAGTGTTGAATGATGATGAAAGTATTTTCTTTTTGGGGATTTTCTTCCTTTTTGGGTCACCCTGCTTCAGTGGGAGACGGCCGACTTGTTGGAAAAAAAAAAAAAAATCTACAAGCACTGTATAGCACTTTGCCTGGAATTTTTTAGTTATCCTAGGTAATTAACACTATGTATAGTAACTGTACCTGTGAGAGAAACAGAAAAAGACAGAGATAGACAGAGACAGACAGATATATAGACAGACAGACATAGACAGAGACAGATACAGACAGAGACAGAACCAAAGTCAGTCAATCAGTCAGCCAGCCTACCAAATTCGTATTACACACGTTCCAGAATCGTTTCTGTTTACTTAGGGCATTGATTATAGAACATTCTGGCAGGATGACACTACCAGTGGTATAAAAAATGAAAGGATTGTTGCACAAATGTTGCACATGGGTTATTAACGAGGTTTTTGGTATTTCCTCGACCACTTGTGTCCACATCAATCTCAAAGCCACTAAACTCTGGGTCAACATCACTTTCCTCTTGAAAGGGGAGTGTTAATACGGCATGACATCAGTGAATCCCTGGTGTGTGCCAAGCTATTTGCTTTAGCTGGTGCTCCCACAGGGTACTAAATGGTCCCAGAATTTTTTAATACTGCGCACACCAAGTGTTAAGACCCATTCTATACTGACCAGGCATCTCAGGCCAATCGTGCCAAATTTGGAGGCAGGAAAAATAAAACGTTGATCTACGTTTGGAGCACTAGCAGTACTAACGTAGATCTACGTTTGGACAGTTTAAGGGTTAAAGGATGAAACAAATTGTCTGAATGTTTGTTATTTCATTCACATTTCTGGAAAGAAAATTCTTGGTTAAGTCCTTACCTAAATGAGACACACTGCTGAACATTATGGTAAACATTTGTCAAAATAACAAATACATATTGCTCTGCTTCCAAAGCACAGATGGCAGGTAGTATGTTTGTGTGAGGGCTAGGAACACGATTACCTTGTGGGCCACTATGCACAGGAGAACCTCCTCTGAAAAGAGTAAGCTTAGTAAATAATTATGGACAGATTGGTGTGGTGAGAAAAATTAAACATGCGAGTTTATTTTTGTACAATGAAGAGAGTAGAAGCGGTACTCAACTTACGATGGTTTTACGTTCCGATGAATCCATCGTAGGTTGAAAATACTGTAAGCTGAATATGAATACAAATAATAAATTATTATGTTGATATATTATAAAACAGTAATGCTTCAAAATTGTAAAACTATTATGTTTGAAAATTGTAAAACTATTATGTTTCAAAATTGTTAAGTTCAAATTATGTTCAAATTTCATTGCTTAAATACTCAATAATAAATTATTATGTTGATATATTATAAAACTGTAATGCTTCAAAATTGTAAAACTATTATGTTTGAAAATTGTAAAACTATTATGTTTCAAAATTGTTAAGTTCAAATTATGTTCAAATTTCATTGCTTAACCCTTTGACTGTTTCGGACGTATATATACGTCTTACGAGCCAATGTTTCGGACGTATTTATACGCCTAAATTCTAGCGGCCTCAAATCAAGCAGGAGAGAGCTGGTAGGCCTACATGTGAGAGAATGGGTCTGTGTGGTCAGTGTGCGCAGTATAAAAAAAATCGGGGAGCCACTGGTGCATTGTGGGAACACCATTTCAGTAGTCCTTGTTCAGCATGCCTAGCGGTAAGAATTATCTGACTCCTTGGCGCATCTGGGACATTTCTCTTCCTCAATGATAGCTCTAACACAGATGGAAGTGTCTCTGAAGATAAATTTCATGGTTTTGATGAGTTTGTGACCGAAAGCAATGCCCAGGATACCAGAAGGAAGGAAGAAAGAAAGAAAGTAAGTAAGAGTAAGTAAGGAAGAGATGTGAGGAAGGAATGAAGGAAAGAAGAGATGAGAGGAAGGAAAGAAGTAAGGAAGGAGGAAAGGAAGAAGGAAGGAAGAAAGAAAGAAAGAGAGAAAGGAAGGAAGGAAGAGATGAGAGGAAGGAAGGAACAAAAGAAGTAAGAAAGGAAGGAAGAAATAAAGGAAGGAATGAAGGAAGAAAGGAAGGAAGGCAGGAAGGAAGAGATGAGAGGAAGGAAGGAAGGAAATATGTAAGAAAGGAAGGCAGAAAGAAAGGAAGGAATGAAGGAAGAAAGGAAGCTAGGAAGGTAGGTATGAAGGAAAGGAAGGAGGTTGTGGAGAAGAAGACAAGGGTCCCCTTTTGTGTTGACAGGTTGACAGGCAGTGTGGGGTGGTGAGTAATGTTATAATATGTCATTTTGACAGCTGCCTTACCCTGACTCAGCAAATTTAGATGTCCCACACACACACACACACACACAGCTTGGAGCTTTGAAGTGCTAATAGCAGTTGATGGAAAGTGTCTAGTCATTATATATGTGTATATATATTATAGAACAATAGTAATAAACAATTTTTTTATTGTTGGTTGGTGTAAACAAGTTTTGTAAACAATATAATGATACTAATGTTTGTGCGATTATTGTGTTGGATACAATGAGTGTATATATATACATTGCACCTTACTTTGGTCTCACAGGCCACATAAGTTATGTAAAAAAATAAAATAGTGAAAAAAACAAGAAACCTACGAAAGGAAGTAAACCAAAGTTTACCGGGTGAGCGGCATTCGCCGCTGTTGCCATACGCGGCTCATTTTTTGCCAACTTTACGCCTCTATATCTCGGTAAATACTGATCGCAAAACATTTTTTTGGGGATTTAAACAATCAGAAAAATAATCTTAACATTTTGATAAGAAATTTTTTTTTTTTTTCGAATATTTCCCGACATAGAATGACAGTTTCAGAGAGGGGCCTCCGACAGTCAAAGGGTTAAATACTCAATTATAAATTATTATGTTGATATATTATAAAACTGTAATGCTTCAAAATTGTAAAACTATTATGTTTGAAAATTGTAAAACTATTATGTTTCAAAATTGTTAAGTTCAAATTATGTTCAAATTTCATTGCTTAAATAGTCAATTATACTTATATTGTAGATTGTTTACTATAATTTTTACCATTTAGTTGTAAGTTAATTTTAAGTTTGCCCATAATGCTCAGCATATAAGGGGCTTTTGGCATGTACACCCCATTCCTACAACTCATTGTACATCTTTGTATCATGTCACAATAAACCATTATTATTATTATTATTATTATTATTATTATTATTATTATTATTATTAAACTTATTTTCAACAAGAAACCTGTGTAGTTAGGTTATGGTCTTGGCTAAGATGCAATTGGCTACTGGGGATCTTGACATGCACCACAGATACCCTGTACAGACCCTACCTGTTTTCCATGGAAGGAATACACACTAAACTGAGTCAAAAACAGGCTTTCCCCAGACCTTAAATGGTGGTGGTGGTGGTAGGGAGGAGGAGGAGGAGGCAACAGTGGTGGTGGCGGCAGAGGCGGTGATGGCTGAGGTAGAGGAGGAGGTGGTAAAGGAAGAAGAGGAGGAGGAGGAGGAGAATGTTGAGGAGTAGGGGGAGAAGAAGGATGAGGAGGAGAAGGTTGAGGAGGAGGAGAAGGTTGAGGAGTAAGGGGAGAAGAAGGATGAGGAGGAGGAGGAGAAGGTTGAAGAGGAGAAAAAGGTTGAGGAGGAGGTTGAGGAGGATAAGGATGAGGAGGAGGTTGAGGAGGAGGAGAAGAAGGTTGAGGAAGAAGGAGGAGGAGGTTGAGGAGGAGGAGAAGAAGGTTGAGGAGGAAGGAGGAGGAGGTTGAGGAGGAGGAGAAGAAGGTTGAGGAGGAAGGAGGAGGAGGTTGAGGAGGAGGAGAAGAAGGTTGAGGAGGAAGGAGGAGGAGGTTGAGAAGAAGGTTGAGGAGGAAGGAGGAGGAGGATGAGGTTGAGGAGGAGGGCGAGGAGGAGGAGGAAGAGAAGGCGGTGGTGGTCACAGTGATGACAGTGGCTCTGGTAGCTGATACTGACTGGCACATGTTTGTACAGACACTGTACAGGGCCATATTCAAATTCAAATTGATTAATTTCTCTGTAACAATTACAATGTGTGTTTTACATTTTAAGGACTAAGGACTATAATTACAAAGATGGCTATTAGCATGCCTAGCATGCCTGGGGATGCTAGACATTTTGGGCAGACTTAATACTAGGTTCGCTCCAATATTGGAGTAAATCAGGCAAACTTACTCTATACAATGATTATACTGGTATTAAGGTTAGGTAACTGTAGTGATTAACTAGGTTTATAAAATTGAGGTAGTACAAAAATTAAAGAATTTAACAATTAGTTTATATATTAATGGAAATTGTGACATGTTGGCATGATACAGTTTCTATATTGGAGTGTCTTAGGCAAACTTATGACTAGCTTAAGAATTATGAAATAATAGTTGTATTAGAATCTTGGCTACAGTCATGTGCAAAATTAAGGGGGAATCACAGATATCAATAAGTGTAATTTTGTTGTGGATATGTGCAAGATAAAGTAATTTTCATGTGGTTAGCTACCGGTAAGTGAGATAAGATGTTTTTAATGGTGCTTTTGAAAATGGAGGTTGTGTCTGCAGTTCTAGAGTTTTCAGGCAGGGAGTTCCAGATTTTAGGCTCTTTTACGTACATTGAATTTTTTTATAGATTTAGTCGGACACGGGGAATGTCAAAGAGATGTTTATGTCTGGTATTATGTCTATGGGTCCTGTCACAACTGTCAAGAAAGAGTTTTAGTTCAGGGTTGGTGGGTATAAACTACATTTCTGTTAACCCAGCCTCACTCAGGAATGTTTTTAGTTAATATTCTGTAGAGATGAAGTACCTCTTCCCAGTGGGCTGTTTCCTAACTGCGATTTTACCATCCCTCACAAAGCACTGATGGATTTTTTGGGCATTGCGTAATTTTCTTAGTCGATAAAGGAGGTTTTGTCTTGTTTTGGTAAGGCATTCATTGACATATACATCTAATTTCATAGCTATGGATATTTTTAGTAGGTTATTTCTTTGCAAGCTGGTATTGAATTTTAACCCTTTGGGGGTCCAAGGACTATCTCTGAAACTCGTTCTCAGGGTCCAAGAATTTAAAAAAAAAAAAAAAATTTCTTGTGAAATGATAGAGAATCTTTTTCCAATCATAACGCCACAAAAATTATGAAATTTGATCAAAAACTAACAGAATTATGCTTTCGCAAAGTTAGCGGTATCGATGACATTTACGCATCGGCGATTTCGCCCAATTTGAGCCCTATTTTCGGAAAATTCCAATGTTTCAGTCTACTAAAATTATAGCTATTTCGCAAGAACTCCATTTCTTATATCGATTGAGTACAAGAAACTGCCTATTTACCAATTTCAACTATCCAAAATAGTGGTCAGAAAATGGCAATTTGGCCAATTTCACACAAATTTCAAACAATGCCAATTTCAAAATAGGGTCCATAATAAAAAAGGCAGACATTCCTGGCACTAAAATAACATCTTCTCTGTTCATTAGTCACGAAATTTGATTGAAAATTGACGAAATTATGCTCTCGCGAATTTTGATGTGTCAGCGATATTTACACATCGACGATTTTGCCGAATTTGACTCCCATTTTAGGCCAATTACATTATTCCAGTCGACCAAATTCTTAGCTATTTCACTAGTATTACTTCTATTCTATCGATTGAGCACAAGAAATCGCCCAGTCAACTGTTTCAACTACAAAATAAAGTGATTGGAAATTGGTAATTTAGCCAATTTAACTCAAAGTTCAAAATATTTCAATTTCAAAATAGGGTGCGGAATAAACAATGCAGGCATTCCTGGCACTAAACTAACATTTCCTCTGTTCATTAGTTACTTTTTCAGTCTTTACAAATGAATTCCATTTTTATTTTTTATTCACATAATGAATTTTTATTCAAACCAAAAAATGGAAGATTTACTGTTATGTAATATTGTAATAATTGTACAAAATAATATCACCACATTTGTCAATGTATATTAGACCCACCAACTGGCGCGTATTAGACGTGTGAGGTCATTTGTTTACTCTTGAACATCGACAAAAATTGAACATTTCCGCTACTTTGAGCTCTGTTTCAAGCCATTTCCATTACTAAAACCAATCAAAATCATCTTAATATTTGTAATATGTCTTCCATTCTATCAAATGAGACCAAGAAATCGCAAATACAAATATAAAAAGTATACGAAAAAACACTGCAAAGTCGTTGTTTTAATCGAAAATTTCGGTTTCAGTTTTTTTTTCTCTCATTATGCACTGTGTGCTGCAGGATTTGTTTTATGTGGTGCACACTTACCACATAAATGAATTCTCTCAAATCTAGGGCAAAATTTACTGCTCGCAGCTTATCTGAGTGAGCTGAGCTCATGACGTAGAACTACGGTTTGGACCCTGAACTCAAAACCGTAGAACTACGGCACGGACCCTGAAAGGGTTAAGCTGCCTCAAGAGACAGAAAATGTCGACACACAGACCAACACACCAGCTGATCCCTAGACTGTGTACTTCTTTAGTACTTCCATTTTTCTCTTGTTTTTCCTCTTCCAAGTGCTGCTGCATGTCTACTGTGCGCCCCACAGTACAAGATAGAGTTATAAGTGCAGCAGCACTTGGAAGAGGAAAAACAACAGAGAAAATGGAAGAAGTACAAAGAAGTTCACAGTAAAGGATCAGCTGTGTGTTATCTGAGTGTTTACATTCCGTGTCTCTCGTGGCAGCTTAATTAAGAAATGATTAAACTCAGTGAACAAGGTATGTTGATGGTGATGATGATGATAATAATAATAATAATAATAATAATAATAATAATAATAATAATAATAATAATTAATAAAGATAAAGATTTATTTCTTGTAATACTAATAACAATCGCTCTGGAGTGCTTTAAATGTCAGCTACGAAACCTATACAAGTGCTGCTGCACTTTTATCTTGTACTATGGGGTACACAATCAAGTTCAAATTTGTACAAATATGTAGTCTTGGAGACTTTAAAAGCTAGTGTACTGAGTGGCTGTAAGAAGGAGATTGAGATGCGTGACCCAAGTTCTCATACGCCATACAATATTTTTTTTTTTTAGTCGTCGGAGACCCCGTCGTAACTCCGAGTTGTCGGTAAACTAGTATGTCGGTAAGTGAGGAGAGGCTGTATTATGTTATTATTATTTCTGAATTATTATTATTATTTTGAGAAGCAAAAATATTCAGAACAGCTTACTTGTAAATTTAAACTCAAAGAGCCAAGAAACATCCATACTCCATGATAAAATGAGAATGCAACCAACCGTATAGGAATAACTTTGCAGCCATACAGTCTCCACAGGACTTCCTTCAAAACACTGTTCAATTGCTCTGTTCCAACCTGTGTTCCTCCTTTTGATTGTACTGCTATACCATGCTCTGCAGGGAAAAACACATTCTATTGAGAATAATAGTGTTAGCAGCAAGCTACACTAAACATGAGACTTAACATCAATAACTTTTAGGTATTCAGTTATTTATTTAGTTTAAATAAAATGCAGGTCAAAGGAAATTAATAATTTATAAAATATCATGAACAAACCCTCATGGTTTTCACATATGCACTCGACTTTCATTTAACAAATTTTTTATAGCACAAATTTGCTCATGCATTCTTTAACCCCTTCACTGTCGGAAGCACCAAAATTAAAAATGCTGACAGTGTTGGCATGTTTAACCCTTTCACTCTCCAGGTCCCTCAGATTAAAATTGCCATCTATGTAACAGCCAGTAAAAGGGTTAAGAGGGTTAGTTATTTTTATTATTCATTTTACATACGACTTTTTCATCATCTGCAAACATAGTCATGGTTTTATTCATTTTAGTAAATCAGATATAAATTAAAAACATTATGGAACCCCTGCACTTGGAACATCTCCCCACAAAAACATCTTTTTCTCTCATAACTATTTGCATTTTCTTCTCAAAACATCTTTCATTCACTGTAATAATTTGCCTTTTACTCCTCCTAGGGAATGAGAGGCAGAACAATTAGGTTTGATCCAAGGAAGAAGAGGATAGTTTCAATTCCTTTGACCAACAGTGTGAGCAGGAAAACAATAAATAGGGATTTTCCCTGCCACAGGTCTTACAGTATGTGAATAATTATTGGGACAGTAATGAAATAAGACATTTATTTGGAAAATTAATGTTTATTTGAAAAATACACGGTAATGATATGACAGATAATTGACTACCCAATGCTTTTATAAGCATTGCTACACCCTTTGACATAGAATCAATCAAGGTAGACCACATTTTGGCCCGGTGGTCTGGTGGCTAGAGCTCTCGCTTCACACACGGAGGGCCCGGGTTCGATTCCCGGCGGGTGGAAACATTTCGACGTGTTTCCTTACACCTGTTGTCATGTTCACCTAGCAGCAAATAGGTACCTGGGTTGTTAGTCGACTAGTGTGGGTCGCATCCTGGGGGACAAGATTAAGGACCCCAATGGAAATAAGACAGACAGTCCTCGATGACGCACTGACTTTCTTGGGTTATCCTGGGTGGCTAACCTTCCGGGGTTAAAAATCCGAAGAAATCTTATCTTATCTTATGGTATCAGGTCCTAATAACAGCAGCAATTAGCTTCTCCACGGTTGAGCAGTCCTGTTTTGCAATCTTGTATTTGGTTATTGCCCATAGAGTCTCAATTGGGTTGAGGTCAGGAGAGTTTCCAGGCCAATTTAGAAGGCTTAGTCTACTCTCTTCAAAGAATATCAGCATTTTTCTGGAAGTGTGGCATGAGCAAGATCCTGCTGGAAAATGCCTTTTTCCATTAGGGAAGTCTCTATTCTCTATCCACAATTAGAAGCAAATGAGTTGCCAGGATTGCCTTTTATTTGTCACTGTTTATCTTTCCCTCAACAATATCAAACAATCCAGGGACTTTAGCAGTAAAACTACCTGAAAACTTCTAATTAGGTTGGTGTTTTGGTGCTGGTTTAATGTCTTCATTCTGAAGAAGTTTGCCTTTGCTCAGTCTTACTACCAGTGATCTGTACCCACATACTTTGAAATACACACCACATTTGATGAAGTGCCCACCACAGCTATTTTTTCTTCATAGCAGCAGTTAACAATTGCGTCTTTATCAGCTTTCTGCCAGTTCTGCCAAATTCAAGGAGCCTTCATTGAACAGTGGAAGCCAAATCTCTGTGTAGATCTTTGCTGGTTTTCTTGGGATCTTTCACACTACAGGAGGCCCTCCACATTCGCATGGGTTAGGGGATCAAGAACCTCGCGGATGTTGAAAATTCGCGAATGTTTGGTGTGCAAATATATTGTAGGAAAATATAATAATAGCATTTACTTAGCCTAACAATACTGCTTCCTTAACCTATTGAACCATGAACAATCATAAAACACATGACAACATCGTAAAATATTGTGTATACATGTTATGGTTTAATAACAAATAATGAACAAACAAAACACTCACCACTCATAAGGTTAGGCAGACGAACTCTGATGACTTGTAATGATGATGACAATGACGATGATGATGGTGATGATAGTTAGCCATGCAGTTACTGATGACAGTTGAATGGAGGTGATTATATGGACTGTAACTGCATGGCATGATGAGTCTAGCGTGTGGATTCTAACTCTTTACTGTCAGCGTCACTGCCAATAATAGGCGGCACGGCATTCGCGAATGTTTGAAGCTCGCAAAAGTGGAACTCGCGAATGTGGAGGGTCTCCTGTATTTCTTATGATAATCTTGTCATAGTGAGGTGTTGTCTTGCCTTTTCTTCCATACCTTCCTCGCAATCACCAGTGTCATCAGCTTTCTTCAGAATCCAACCAACGGTTGACTTTGCGAGGGTCAAATTTTCAGCAATCTGTCTTATACTCAAATCAGCATTTTTTCTAAGAGTTACAATACTTGCACGCTTCCTAGGTGTAATATCAATCACGAATTTCAGAGGTAACCATGAATTGAAGGGGAGCACTTGGCAAAACCACATTCACTTATTGAGCACTCTTGCAAGAATACAGCCTTACAGAACAGCAGCTGTTGTAGCACTGGCGAGAGTAGCAGAGTAACACCACAGGTGGATGGTTGCCAAAAGTCAGTAGCAAACTCTTATGAAAAGAACCCCAACTACATTAAGCCGGAGACTAAGACGTATACAGTGGACTCCCAGAAATAGGCCGGTCTGATTATCGGCCGGCTCGAAAATCGATCGCTTTTTTCGGCCCAATATTTGCCCGATTATCGGCCGTTTCCCCTATTATCGGCCCGCATCCCAGACCTGTCCGCCTGCCCCACGCTTGCATGCCTCACCGCGCAGGCGTCATGAGCCAGTCTAGCTTTGTTTACACTTGAGTGAACAATACCCAGTGCGCTCATTCAAGCATTTCACAATAATCTTATTGTGTTTATTGCTTGTTTAGTGATTGTCACTGTGAAATAAGTCACCATGGGTCCAAAGAAGCTTCCTAGTGGTACCCCTGTGGTAAAGAAAGTGAGGAACACCATCAAACTGAAGAAGGAGATAGTAGAAAAATATGAGAGTGGTGTACGGGTGGGGGAGCTTGCCAGGATGTACGGAAAAGCAAATCAACTATCACCTCTATCCTGGCAAAGAGAAAAGAAATTAAGGAAGCTGATGTTGCAAAAGGTGTTAACATGTTTGCCAAAAACAGATCAAAAGCAGTGGATGAGGTTGAGAAGTTGTTGGCAGTGTGGATCAACGAAAAACAGATAGCGGATGATAGTGTTTCTATGGCGATACAGTAGACCCTCATTTAGCACGACTTTATGTTGCGCGTTTTGGGTATTACGCGATTGAAGAATTGCGGCACATTTTTATCTAACACGATGTAAACCTTATATTACTCGATTCGTTGGAGGGGAAAAATTTTGAGCCCGCGGTCGCCTGCAGTAGGTTAAACCATTGAGTCAGTGGGGGTCCTACTAAGGGTGGCTATGAGTCACAACAAGTGTTTAATGTTGACGAGACAAGTGTTTTCTGGAAGAAAATGCCAACATGAACTTATATCAGTCAGCAAGAGAAAAGTGCACCAGGCTTCAAGACAGCAAAGGATCGCTTCACCTTGCTCCTTTTGGGTAATGCATCAGGTGATTTCAAGTGTAAGCCCATGGTTATTTACCGCTCTAAGAATCCTCATGCTTTGAGGAAAAGGGAATTTGTTTTTCCTTCCCACAAACTGTAAGTTTATTCAGGTATACAGAGATAGTTACATTGATTATCATACATAGCAGCATATGTGTAGAGAACCTAGGATAACCCAAAGTGTTATCCTAGAGAACCTAGGATAACCCAAAGTTTGGGTTATCCTAGGTTCTCTACACATATGCTGCTATGTATGATAATCTTTGTAACTGTATCTGTGTATACCTGAATAAACTTACTTACAGTTTCCAGGAAGAAAAAACAAATAACCATTCCCTCAAGCGGCCGGTGCTAATGTTGTGGAACAGCTGGGGAGACCACCCGCCTTCCCATGCTATCCCCCACAACACCCCACCATCCCAGCATTCGTATTCCATACGCGTCAAGCCAGCTGTTTGTGAAGAATAAGAGAGTGAATTGTGTTTTGATCTTTAAATTACTATATCTTGTATCTGCCAAGCAATCATGTCACCCAGTAGGCATACCAGTGTTGCTCAAAGTGGCTAGAAAATGTATAAGCATTTATTAAGTCTTAGAATTAACGAAGTAAAAGATATTAGACAAGACATAACCTGTGGCTGTAATGAAGTGTTACTTTGTACACATAAAAAGATGTAAACATAAGTTGTGTGACTAACTTACTGGACTGACTTACTGAATAACTTGACTTACTGAATAACTTGACTGACTGAATGACTTGACTGACTTGACTTACTGAATGACTTGACTGACTGACTTACTGAATGACTTGACTGACTGACTTATTGAATGACTTGACTGACTGACTTACTGAATGACTTGACTGACTGACTTACTGAATGACTTGACTGACTGACTTACTGAATGTCTTGACTGACTTACTGAATGTCTTGACTGACTTACTGAATGACTTGACTGACTTACTGAATGACTTGACTGACTTACTGAATGACTTGACTGACTGACTTAATGAATTACTTGACTGACTTACTGAATGACTTGACTGACTGACTTACTGAATGACTTGACTGACTGACTTACTGAATGACTTGACTGACTGACTTACTGAATGTCTTGACTGACTTACCGAATGTCTTGACTGACTTACTGAATGTCTTGACTGACTTACTGACTGACTTGACTGACTGACTTAATGAATGACTTGACTGACTTACTGACTGACTTACTGAATGACTTAACTGACTTACTGAATGGACTGACTTACTGAATGACTTTATTAAAGTTAGAGACACTCAGTACAACCATCGACTTCAGTTCCAGAATCTCTACTATCCACCTCAGCCCAGTAGGGCCACAGCATAACTCTCCACTCTCTTCACAATCATCCACAAACATCAGCACCCACAATTTAAAGTAAATACTATTATTTCTGTTACATTTGTAGTCTTAAGCAGTAAAAACAACATAATACATCACGATAATGAACTACAATTACATATTCTCTTTTATATTTGTAAGATCTGTTGGTCTAAAAAAAACTTGTTTGGCTTTTTGGGGACTCTCAGGAACGTAACCCTATTTTTCCCACAAGTTCTTTTAATTATCTAACACGATTTTAGTTAACACGACGTTTTCAGGAACGTAACTACCGTGCTAAATGAGGGCCTACTGTAATTTGTGAAAAGGCAAGGCAGTTGCACGCAGATCTTGTCAAGACAATGCCTGGAACCAGTGCTGATGCGAGTGATTTTAAAGCCAGCAAAGGCTGGTTTGACAGATTTAGGAAACGTAGTGGCATACACAGTGTTATAAGGCATGGTGAGGCAGCCAGTTCAGACAAACTTGCTACTGAAAAATTTGTGCAGGAATTCCAGGGGTTCGTAGACACTGAAAAATTTGAACCCCAACAAGTGTTTAATTGTGATGAAACAGGCCTCTTTTGGAAGAAAATGCCAAAGAGGACCTACATTACTCAGGAGGAAAAGGCACTGCCAGGACACAAGCCTATGAAAGACAGGCTAACTCTTATGCTTTGTGCTAATGCCAGTGGTGATTTCAAAGTGAAGCCTCTACTGGTGTATCATGCAGAAAATCCCAGAGCCTTCAAGAAACCCAATGTTAACAGGAATAATTTGTGTGTGTATTGGAAGGCTAACACCAAGGCATGGGTCACTAAGGACATTTTCGTGGAATGGTTCACTGGAGTGTTTGGCCCTAGTGTGAAGAAATACCTCCTGGAAAAGAAATTGGGACTCAAGTGCCTCCTGCTACTGGACAATGCTCCTGCTCATCCTCACAACTTGGGAGACTATTTGTCTGATGAGTTCAGTTTCATCACAGTGAAGTTCTTGCCTCCTAATACCACTCCTCTCCTCCAGCCCATGGACCAGCAGGTCATTTCCAACTTCAAAAAACTCTACACAAAAGCATTGTTTGAAAAGTGCTTTCAAGTGACCTCGGACACTGAGTTGACCCTAAGAGAGTTCTGGAAAGATCACTTCAATTTCGTCCATTGCATAGGCTTTATAAGTAAGGTTTGGCAGGGAGTGACTTCCAGGACTTTGAACTCTGCTTGGAAACCACTGTTTCCAGATGGTGTTGAAAAGAGGGATTTTGAAGGATTTGAGGCTGGCCCTAACCCTGACAACCCTGTGCCTGTTGTGGAAGATATTGTGGCATTGGGGAGCAGCCTGGGGTTGGAGGTGAGTGGTGAGGATGTGGAAGAGTTGGTGGAGGACCAAAGGGTAGACCTAACCACTGAAGAGCTGAAAGAGCTTCATCAGGAACAGCATCACACGACAGAAGAGGAAATTGATTCACAGGAGGATGGACAGGGTGAGGTAGTAACTTCTTCAGAGATTAACCCTTTCAGGGTCCGTGCCGTAGTTCTACGGCTTTGAGTTCAGGGTCCAAACTGTAGTTCTACGTCATGAGCTCAGCTCACTCAGATAAGCTTTGAGCGGTAAATTTGGGCCTAGATATGAGAGAATACATCTATGTGGTAAGTGTGCACCACATAAAACAAATCCTGCAGTACACAGTGCATAATGAGAAAAAAAAACTGAAACCGTAATTTTCGATTAAAACAGCGACTTTGCAGTGTTTTTTCGTATACTTTTTATAGTTGTATTTGCGATTTCTTGATCTCATTCGATAGAGTGGAAGATATACTACAGATTTAGAGATGATTTTGATTGGTTTTAGTACTGGAAATGGCTTGAAACTGAGCTCAAAATAGCAGAAATGTTAAATTTTTGCCGATGTTCAAGAGTAAACAAATGACCTCACACGTCTAATACGCGCCAGCTGGTGGGTCTAATATACGTTTACAAATGTGGTGATAATATTTGTATAATTATTACATTATTGCATAACAGTAAATCTTCCATTTTTTGGTTTGAATAAAAATTCATTATGTGAATAAAAAATCAAAATGGAATTCATTTGTATAGACTGAAAACGTAACTAATGAACAGAGGAAATGTTAGTTTAGTGCCAGGAATGCCTGCATTGTTTATTCTGCAACCTATTTTGAAATTGGAATATTTTGAACTTTGAGTTAAATTGGCTAAATTACCAATTTCCAATCACTTTATTTTGTAGTTGAAACAGTTGACTGGGCGATTTCTTGTACTCAATCGATAGAATAGAAGTAATACTAGTGAAATAGCTAAGAATTTGGTCGACTGGAATAATGTAATTGGCCTAAAATGGGAGTCAAAGTCGGCAAAATCGTCGATGTGTAAATATCGCTGACACATCAAAATTTGCAAGAGCATAATTTCGTCAATTTTCAATCAAATTTCATACTTTTTGTTTTATTACCTTCAGAAAAAAGATTCTCTACCATTTCATAAGAAAAAATAAGACATTTTTTTTTTTTTTAAATTCTTGGACACTGGTGCACCCCTTCCAAAAATGGCCTTGGACCCTGAAGGGGTTAAGGAAATGTGTTCTATGTGGACTAGGTTGCAGACATTTGTTGAAAAACACCACCCTGAGCAAGGTGAAATAAGCCATCTCTGCAACCAGTTCAGTGACAGAGCCATGTTGCACTTCAGGGACATGTTAAAGAGGCACCAGAAACAGAGCACTTTCGACAGTTACTTTTCGAGGCAGGGGTCCAGTGACTCTCAAGCTGGTCCTAGTGGCATTAAAAGAAAAAGAAAGGAAGTAACCCCAGATAAGGACTTGTTACCTGAAGTCCTTATGGAGGGGGATTCCCCTTCCAAACACTAACCCCTCCTCCCCCTGTCCTCCTCCCTATCTTCCAGATGCCAGCAACTCTCTTCAATAAAGGTAAGTAAATGTTATTTATTATTTATTATGTAGTATTTATAATTATGTGTTAATAATGTTGTTTTGTGTATGTAGAAATATAATTAATATTTAAATTTATTATTTTTTAATATTTTTGGGTGTCTGGAACGGATTAATTGAATTTACATTATTTCTTATGGGAAATAATGGTTCAGAAATCGGCCAGTTCGATTTTAGGCCTAGCTCCTGGAACAGATTATGGCCTATTTCCGGGGGTCCACTGTAATGTGATAATCACAAAATTTACTCCTGTCCCAATTAATTTGCAAACTACTGTACATATTGTACTGTGCATGATTCAATAGTCTTTTTTCATACATATATCCTTCCTACTAAACTTATTTTTTTATTATTAACACATCGGCCATTTCCCACCAAGGCAGGGTGGCCTAAAAAAGAAAAACTTTCACCATCATTCACTCCATCACTGTCTTGCCAGAGGCATGCTTACACTACAGTTATAAAAGTGCAACGTTAACACCCTTCCTTCAGAGTGCCGGCACTGTACTTCCCATCTCCAGGAATCAAATCCGGCCTGCCGGTTTCCCTGAATCCCTTTATAAATGTTACTTTGCTTACACTCCAACAACATGTCAAGTCCTAAAAACCATTTGTCTCCATTCGCTCCTAACACGCTCACACATGCTTGCTGGAAGTCCAAGCCCCTAACACACAAAACCTCCTTTACCCCATCCCTCCAACCTTTCCTAGGACGACCCCTGCCCTGCCCTCCCACCCCTACAGATTTATCTACTCTCGAAGTCATTCTATTTCGTTTCTTCCTCTCTACATGTCCAAATAATCTCAATAACCCCTCCTCAGCCCTCTGGATAATAGTTTTGGTAATCCCACACCTCTTCCTAATCTCCAAACTACGGATTCTCTGCATTATATTCATTATCTCCACTGCCTCCAGCCTTCTCCTTGTTGCAATATTCACAACCCATGCCTCACACCCATACAAGAGCATTGGTATAACTATACTCTCATACATTCCCCTCTTTGCTTTCATGGATAAAGTTCTCAGTCTCCATAGACTCCTCAGTGCACCACTCACCTTTTTCCCTTCGTCAATTCTATGATTCACCTCATCCTTCATAGACCCATCTGCTGACACATCCAATCCCAAATATCTGAACACATTAACCTCCTCCATACTCTCTCCCTCCAATTTGATATCCAATCTTCCACTACCTAATTTTTTTGTTATCCTCATCACCTTACTCTTTCCTATATTCACTTTTCTTTTTTTTCTTTTACATACCCTACCAAACTCATCAACCATTACCAACCAATGTAAAAATTCTATGCACATAAAGGGCCCCAGAATCTGGAATTCATTACCAGTAAATATTATAATAATAATAATAATAATAATAATAATATAATAATAATATTTTTATTTCGATGCATGTTACAAGTGTACATTGTTATTGGTAGTTACAATTATAAAACTGTAATGCAAGGAGAGCCACTGGCATGCCATGGCATTAGGGGCAGCTTATTCTGAAGACTTATTCACTAAGTACTTAATGCTAGAGAAATTGATTGAGTTTATTCTAGTTATGTATTATTTCAAATTACAATATGATTATACATACTATTAAAAGACAATACTAGAGAAATTGGTTGAGTTTAATCTAATTGTATATTTTATTTAAGTTACAATATGTTGATGCTATACTAGTATAATAACAATACTAGAAAAATTTATTGAGTTTCTTCTAGTTATATATTTTATTTCAAATTAACAAAATGATAATACTATACTATTTTAAATGACAATATGATGATATGAAATTGCAACAAGTGTTAAGGAGGATGACAATATAAAACTGAGAATATCTTAAGTAAAATAACATTGGGTTTGAAAGTTTGTTACAGTATGAGTATTTAGTATAGGGTGAGTAGGTGATTTTTGAGAAGAGTCTTGAATTGATTTTAAGTTAACCTTGTCTGAAAATCAATTTAAGACTCTTCTCAAAAATCACCTACTCACCCTAAACTAAATACTCATACTGTAAACTACTTTCAAAAATGCTCAATGTTGTTATTTTCCTTAAGATAATCTCAATTATATATTACCATCCTCCTAAACACTTGTTACAATTTAATATCATCATATTGTCATTTTAACAGTTTAATATCATCATATTGTAATTTGAAATAAAATATATAACTAGAATAAACTCAATCAATTTCTCTTGTATTATGTACATAGTCTATAAGTCATTAGATTAAGCTGCCCCTAATGCCATGGCATGCCAGTGGCTCTCCTTGCATTTCAGTTTTATGATTGTAACTACCAATATCTATGTATACTTGCAAAGAAATAAAATTTACTTTACTTTACTTTACTTCTGAAACTTCTCTTCAGAATCTCCCAAAAGCACAGTGTCATCAGCAAAGAGCAACTGTGACAACTCCCACTTTGTGTTAGATTCTTTATCTTTTAACCCCACACCTCTTGCCAACACCCAAGCATTCACTTCTCTTACAACTCCATCTATAAATAAATTGAACAACCATGGTGACATCACACATCCCTGTCTAAGGCCTACTTTTACTGGGAAATAATCTCCCTCTTGCCTACATACTCTAACCTAAGCCTCACTATCCTTGTAAAAACTTTTCACCGCTTTCAATAACCTACCTCCTATTCCATACATTTGCAACATCTGCCACATTGCCCCCTATCATATGCCTTTTCCAAATCCATAAATGCCACAAAAAACCTCTTTACCCTTATCTAAATACTGTTCACCTATATGTTTCAGTGCAAACACTTAAAATACACACCCCCTACCTTTCCTAAAGCCTCCTTGTTCATCTGCTATCCTGCTCTCTGTCTTACTCATAATTCTTTCAATAATAACTCTACCATACCCTTTACCAGGTATACTCAACAGACTTATTCCCCTATAATTTTTACACTCTCTTTTGTCCCCTTTGCCTTTATACAAAGGAACTATGCATACTCTCTGCCAATCCCTACATACCTTACCCTCTTCCATACACTTATTAAATAAAAACAGTAACCACTCCAAAACTATATCCCCACATGCTTTTAACATCAATCCCAGCTGCTTTACCCCCTTTCATTCTACTCACTGCCCCACACACTTTCCCTACACTCACAACTGGTTCTTCCTCACTCCTATAAGAAGTTATTCCTCCTTGCCCTATACACGAAATCACTGCTTCCCTATCTTCATCAACATTTAACAATTCCTCAAAATATTCCCTCCATCTTCCCGATACCTCTAACTCTCCATTTAATAACTCTCCTCTTATTTTTAACTAACAAATCATTCTTTCCCTAGGCTTTCTCAACTTATTAATCTCCCTCGAAAACTTTTTCTTATTTTCAACAAAATTTGTTGATAATATCTCACCCACTCTCTCATTTGCTCTCTTTTTACATTGCTTCGTCACTCTCTTAACCTCTCTTTTTCTCTCCATATACTCCTCCCTCCTTGCATCACTTCTACTTTGTAAAAACCTCTCATATGTTAACTTTTTCTCTCTTACTACTGTCTTTACATCATCATTCCACCAATCGCTCTTCATCCCTCCCGCACCCACTTTCCTGTAACCACAAACTTCTGCTGAACACTCTAACACTATACAGTGGACCCTCGGTTAGCGATATTAATCCATCCCAGAGGGCTTATCTGCAACCGAAAATATTGTTACCCGATTCTATTTTCCCCATAAGAAATAATGGAAATAAAATTAATCCGTTCCAGACTTCCAAAAGTAGTAAAATATAATATTTTTTTACAACATCAGACATGCATTTACACACAAGTTTATGAACAATAAAGAAATACATGTAATATAGTACAATAACATGTCACTTACATTTATTGAAGAGTTGTTGATGTATGGAAGACGGGAGGAGGGGAAAGGATGGAGTAGTATGCTAGTGTTTGGAAGGGGAATCCCCTTCCATTAACATTGCAGGTGGCAAGTTCTTTTCTGGGGTTACTGGCCTTTTTCTTTTAATGCCACATTCCTTGCATTAATGCTACACTCCCTGCATGCCTGCTACACTCCCTGCATGCCTACTACACTCCCTGCATGCCTGCTACACTCTCTGCATGCCTGCTACACTCCCTGCATGCCTGCTACACTCCCTGCATGCCTGCTACACTCCCTGCATGAATGCTACACTCCCTGCATGAATGCTACACTCCCTGCATGCCTGCTACACTCCCTGCATGCCTGCTACACTCCCTGCATGCCTGCTACACTCCCTGCATGCTTGCTACACTCCCTGCATGCCTGCTACACTCCCTGCATGCCGGCTACACTCCCTGCATGCCGGCTACACTCCCTGCATGCCGGCTACACTCCCTGCATGCCGGCTACACTCCCTGCATGAATGCTACACTCCCTGCATGAATGTTACACTCCCTGCATGAATGCTACACTCCCTGCATGAATGCTACACTCCCTGCATGAATGCTACACTCCCTGCATGAATGCTACACTCCCTACATGAAATCTACAATCCCTGCATGAATGCTATGAATGCGATGGTAGAATAGGCTTTACCATACAGCCTGGCCAGCTCAGTGATACGCACTCCACTTTCATATTTTGTTATTATCTCCTTCTTCAGTTCTACTGTATTTCTGAGCCTTTTTACCACAGGGCT
Source organism: Cherax destructor (assembly GCA_009830355.1). Lineage (NCBI taxonomy): Eukaryota > Metazoa > Arthropoda > Malacostraca > Decapoda > Parastacidae > Cherax > Cherax destructor. The sequence goes on along the minus strand of WNWK01006061.1, from coordinate 37,947 downwards.
GGCACTAGGAGCTTTCTTTGGACCCATGGTAGCTTATTTACCAGTTGCAAGCACTAAAAACAGTGGAATAATGACAATATACTGGTATGAATGTGTGGGTGGAGTGGGTGGTGGTCGCTCTCGCTTGTAAACAATAGCACACTGACGCTCCCTGGAGTGCCCGCACAGCTGGGCCATGCGTATGCGTCCGGGATGAATATCGTAAACCAAGTACAGTAGACAGTCATTTAGCAAGATAGTTACGTTCCTGAAAAAAATCGTGTTATATAATTTTGTGTTAAATAATTAAAAGAACTTATGGGAAAAATAGGGTTACGTTCCTGGGAGTCCCCAAAAAGCCAAACAAGTTTTTTTTAGACCAACAGATCTTACAAAAATAAAAGTGAATATGTAATTGTAGTTCATTATCGTGATGTATTATGTTGTTTTTACTGCTTAAGACTACAAATGTAACATAAATAATAGTATTTACCTTAAATTGTGGGTGCTGGTGTTTGTGGATAATTGTGAAGAGAGTGGAGAGTTATGCTGTGGCCCTAATGGGCTGAGGTGGATAGTAGAGGTTCTGGAACTGAAGTCGATGGTTTAACTGAGTGTCTAACTTTAAGTCAGTCAAGTCAGTAAGTCAGTCAGTCAGTCAAGTCATTCAGTAAGTCAGTCGTCATTCAGTAAGTCAGTCAAGTCATTTAGTAAGTCAGTCAAGTCATTTAGTAAGTCAGTCAAGTCATTTAGTAAGTCAGTCAAGTCATTTAGTAAGTCAGTTGTCATTCAGTAAGTCAGTCAAGTCATTCAGTAAGTCAGTCAAGTCATTCAGTAAGTCAGTCAAGTCATTCAGTAATCAGTCAAGTCATTCAGTAAGTCAGTCAAGTCATTCAGTAAGTCAGTCAAGTCATTCAGTAAGTCAGTCAAGTCATTCAGTAAGTCAGTCAAGTCATTCAGTAAGTCAGTCAAGTCATTCAGTAAGTCAGTCAAGTCATTCAGTAAGTCAGTCAAGTCATTCAGTAAGTCAAGTCATTCAGTAAGTCAGTCAAGTCATTCAGTAAGTCAGTCAAGTCATTCAGTAAGTCAGTCAAGTCATTCAGTAAGTCAGTCAAGTCATTCTCGACAATAATGAAAATAAAATGTTCACTGTGAAAACTACAGCACTCGGGACATCATATGGGTGATCTCAGGCGGGGCGTCGTGATGTCATGGAGTGACATCGCGAGTGACGTCAGTGGAGTCGGCAGAATCGTGACGTCAGCAGCATCGTGGTGACATCAGTGGAGTCATGGGATGATGCAGCAGCAGACCACAACATGGCTTGGGATCTGGCCTAACCCACATGGCGTGCTGATCACGTGGCTTGGTCACACGTGGCTTCGAGTGGCCTCGGACACTCGGATACACAGCTCTGGCAAGAATTCACAAGGAAATTCACAGAAAACAGCATAGAGGGAGTGGGCTGTGAGTGGTGAGTGGAGTGTGTGGTGTACACTAGGGCGACTTTGTATGGTGAGAGACGGCCGTGTGCCTACCTCACCACACCCATACACGAGGGAGACACCCACACTAGACGCTGAAATCACCACAAACTCACCTCTGAAGTGCTGAAATAGCAGTGCTGAGCTGAACAACAACAGCAGAACATGCTGGCAAGGCTGAGCACGTGACTGAGAAACAGCGTGGGACGCTGTGGCGTGAAGTCAGTGACGTCATTTCTCGGAGAATTAGACAAATTTCGGCCTGGATCCTGCATGTACCTGCATGGCGCGAAATATGAACTCAGCTGGCAGACAGCATGGGCTGTCTATGCAGACAGTCAGGCTGTCTACACATTGCCTATACTCTCACTAGCCCATCTGTCCTCCAACACTTGTGTATATCTTACCCTAACTGCCTCCTCCTTTAGTTTATAAACTTTCACTTCTCTCTTACTTGCTGCCACCATTTTCCTTGTATCCCATCTACCTTTTACTCTCACTGTAGCTACAACTAAAAAGTGATCTGATATATCTGTGGCCCCTCTTTAAACATGTACATCCTGAAGTCTACCCAACTGTCTTGCTACTAAATATATCTTTAAAACAAAAGAAAGAGCAAAAAATTCTTTATCAATCTAGCTTTCTTTCTAAAAGTGAAGACAATTTTGAGGAGAGAATGTGTTTATTTGGTTTAAAACACTGAAAAAAAATTAAGTAATTCAAATAAAAATTACAGAAACTCTGCAAACGATTATACAGTATCAGAAAATGAAGATGTTTAATTGCTCACCATAGTATTTCTTATAGGCATCTTTCCATAAATTCTTGTTATTAGAAGTTGCTACATAATGAAGCAGCTGCGAGAATGACACATCTGCCATTAGTCCAGGAGAATGTCCAGAATTTCTGGCTAGTGGATACACTTGGACATCATTTTTGGGAATAACCTGAAAAACATTTGAAAATGGTGACTTATTTAGCAAACTAAATATGTACACTAACTACAGATATCAGTGGTTTCTATGGTGATTTTGTCTTCCTTTAGTGTATACAGCATTGTGTAATATGTAAAACATTTTTAAACTAAATGTTTATTTATACATTGTATTTTTTTTTTTATTAACACATCGGCCATTTCCCACCAAGGCAGGGTGGCCCGAAAAAGAAAAACTTTCATCATCATTCACTCCATCACTGTCTTGCCAGAGGCATGCCTACACTACAGTTTATAAAACTGCAACATTAACACCCCTCCTTCCTTTATACAATGTATATGTTCATAAATAAGATGGTGAATACACACAAATACAATCCTTCTTTAACAATGTTTTGCCCATACAGTGGGCTCTGTCAAGTCATAGGGAAACATGCATGAGCATATATAATAATATTAATAATAATATAATAATAATATTTTTATTTCGTTGCAAGTTACAAGTATACATAGGTATTGGTAGTTACAATTATAAAACTGTAATGAAAGGAGAGCCACTGGCATGCCATGGCATTAGGGGCAGCTTAGTCTAAAGACTTATTCACTATGTACATAATACAGTGGTACCTCGACTTACGATATTAATCCGTCAGAGAGGGCATATCTTAAGATGAAACAATCGTTAGACGAATCAATTTTCCCCATAAGAAATAATGGAAATAAATTTAATCCGTCCAAGACTTCCAAAAGTAGTTAAATAAAATATTTTTTAGAACTTTTGGACATTAAATAATACACAATTTAATAAAGAATATCTAAATACACATGCAAATATTGAACAATAACATGTCACTTACATTTATTGAAGAGTTGTTGATGTGTGGAGGACGGGAGGAGGGGAGAAGGTGGAGTAGTATGCTAGTGTTTGGAAGGGGAATCCCCTTCCATTAACACTGCAGGTACCAAGTTCTTTTCTGGGGTTACTGGCCTTTTTCTTTGAATGCTACACTCCCTGCATGAATGCTACACTCCCTGCATGAATGCTACACTCCCTGCATGAATGCTACACTCCCTGCATGAATGATACACTCCCTGCATGAATGCTACACTCCCTGCATGAATGCTACACTCCCTGCATGAATGCTACACTCCCTGCATCCTTGCTACACTCCCTGCATCCTTGCTACACTCCCTGCATCCTTGCTACACTCCCTGCATCCTTGCTACACTCCCTGCATCCTTGCTACACTCCCTGCATCCTTGCTACACTCCCTGCATCCTTGCTACACTCCCTGCATCCTTGCTACACTCCCTGCATCCCTGCTACACTCCCTGCATCCTTGCTACACTCCCTGCATCCTTGCTACACTCCCTGCATCCCTGCTACACTCCCTGCATCCCTGCTACACTCCCTGCATCCTTGCTACACTCCCTGCATCCCTGCTACACTCCCTGCATCCCTGCTACACTCCCTGCATCCCTGCTACACTCCCTGCATCCTTGCTACACTCCCTGCATCCCTGCTACACTCCCTGCATCCTTGCTACACTCCCTGCATCCCTGCTACACTCCCTGCATCCCTGCTACACTCCCTGCATCCCTGCTACACTCCCTGCATGCCTGCTACACTCCCTGCATCCCTGCTACACTCTCAGCATCTTTGCTACACTCCCTGCATCCCTGCTACACTCCCTGCATCCCTGCTACACTCCCTGCATCCTTGCTACACTCCCTGCATCCCTGCTACACTCCCTGCATCCTTGCTACACTCCCTGCATCCCTGCTACACTCCCTGCATCCCTGCTACACTCCCTGCATCCCTGCTACACTCCCTGCATGCCTGCTACACTCCCTGCATCCCTGCTACACTCTCAGCATCTTTGCTACACTCCCTGCATGCCTGCTACACTCCCTGCATAAATGCTATACTCCCTGCATGAATGCTTCACTCCCTGCACATTCTTTACCACAGGCTTGGCACTAGGAGCTTTCTTGGGGCCCATGGTAGCTTATTTAGCAGTTGCAAGCACTAAAAACAGTGGAATAATGACAATATACTGGTATGAATGCGTGGGTGTGGGTGGGTGGTCGCTCTCACTTGTAAACAATAGCACACTGACGCTCCCTGGAGTGCGCGCTCAGCTGGGCGCCAAGCGGACACGTCCGGTACGAATGTCGTTAGACGAATCAAACAACGTAAGTCGCATTCAAATTTCTTACGTTATAAATATCGGTTATCGAATATTACGTAAGATGATAGCATCGTAAGTCGAGGTACCACTGTACTAGAGAAATTGTAAATTGCAGTAAATTGCAGACACCAGTTAGGTGAGCTGAAGCTTAAGCCTTGGGTATTTTACAAGCAGTTAGACAAACATAATGAAGCAGGGTTGCATTTGAGAGAGACTTATCCAGCATAGGCCAGTAGGCCTACTGCAGTGCTATATTCTGCTGCTATGTAGGAATGTAGCCTAGAAGCTTCCTGGGAAGAAGCTCAGGTATACTGTAGAAGTCATTGTTCTGGTTAACCCTCTCACTAAGTGCCGTAGTACTACGGCTTGCAAGCCAGTGTTGGTGCCGTAGTAGTACGCCAAAATTCTAGTGGTTTCAAATCTAGCGGGACAAAGCTGGTAGACCTACATGTGAGAGAATGTGTCTGCGTGGTCAGTGTGCGCAGTATAAAAAAATTGGGGAGGCCACGGTGCATTGTGGGAGTGCTAATTCAGTACGCCTTGTTCACTAGGCCTTGCGGTAATGAATACCTCACTCATCAGCGAACTGGGACTCTTCTTTTCCCAAGTGATAGTTCTAACACAGATGAATCTCATGGTTTTGAGAAGTTTGTGACCGAAAGCAATGCCCAGGATACCAGAAATAGTGCTGAAAACCCATCAACCTTCCACCTCTGGTTTAAAACAGCGACTTTGCAGTCTATTTTCGTATGGTATTTATGCTTGTATTCTCGTTTTCTTAGTCTCATTTTATAGAATAGATGATATATTACAGAAATAGAGAAAATTTTGACTGGTTTCACGATGACAAGTACCATGAAACTGAGCGCAAAGTAGCGAAAATGTTCGATTTTCGCCGATGTTCAAGAGTAAACAAATCACACCATGCGTCCAATACACATCAACTGGAGAGTCTAATATTCTTTCACAAGTGCGCTGATATTATTTATACCATTTTTACAATGATGCAGTTGTATACATAACAGTAAATCTTCTATTTTTTGAGAATAAAAATTCAAAATGGAAAGCAAAAGTAATGTAAGAGGGGCCTGGAGACGTGACTAATGAACAGAAAAGATGTTATTTTAGTGCCAGGAATGTCTGCCTTGTTTATTCTGAACCCTATTTTGAAATTGGCATCGTTTGAAATTTGTGTGCAATTGGCCAAATTGCCATTTTCTGACCACTATTTTGGGTAATTGAAATTGGTAAATAGGCTGTTTCTTGTACTTAATCGATAGAAGAAATGGAGTTCTAGCTTAATAGCTATAATTTTAGTAGACTAAAACATTGGAATTTGCCGAAAATAGGGCTCAAAGTGGGCGAAATCGCCGATGCATAAATGTCATCGTTACCGCTAACTTCGCGAAAGCATAATTCCATTAGTTTTCGATCAAATTTCATAATTTTTGTGGCGTTATGATCGGAAACAGATTCTCTATCATTTCATAAGAAAAATCATTTTTCTTTTTTTAAATTCTTGGACCCTGAGAACGAGTTTCGGAGAGTGTCCTGGGACCCCCAAAGGGTTAAGAAATGCATGTGTGGAGATCTCTTGATGTGTTTCCAAAGTATATTTGGTCACAGTCATTGCAAATGATTATGTATATCCCTGCTATAGTTTGGATTTGGTGGTGGTGTATCTTACTGTAGTGGAGGTAGATTCTTGGAATTTTGTGTTGTAGAAAATGCTGGAGATGTGTTTAACAATAGAGTTGTAAAGGAGGATTGTATATCTTCTTTCAGTGGTGGCTCATCCAGGTGGGCTGAAGATGTGTACGGTACCAGCAGTCTCTGATGAAATGACAAGGATAATGAAGTTTAGGAAAGATCTGTTCTAGGAAAGAGTATTCTACTTCATGGAATTCACTGATGTTGATAAGGAGAGCAAGTAGGAAAAAGCCTATGATAATGCCACATTTACAGTCTTACTGTTGAGGTGTGAGTAGATCAAGTAGATTGGTAGGTCTGTGGTAAACCTTGGAATGTAGTTAATGATATTTGTAGAGTAAAACATCAAGGAAAGGCATAGTACCATCAACTTTCTCTTCAACTGTGAATTGGATAGAGGTCTCTACCTATCATTTTCCTAGTGGATGTGATAATGACATTGTTGTGATTTTAGAAAGTAAGATCCTCTGACATTATCACTCCCAAGTCCTTTACATGAGTTTTCCTCTCTACTGTGTGGTTAGAATTTGTTTTATACTCCGATCTAGCTTTTATTTCCTAAAATTTTCCACAGCCGAGTAACTGATATTTGTTTTTATTGAACTTCATATTATTTTCTGTGACCCATTTGAACACTTGGTTTATATCTGCTTGGAGATTTGCAGTATTCTCAATAGATGACACTCATGCAAATTCCATCATCATCAGCAAAGGAAGACAGTGCTATGGTTTATGTCTGTCTGTCAGATATGAGGATGAGGAAAAGGATGGGAGCAAGTACTGTACCTTGTGGAAAAGAGCTTTTCACTGCAGCTGCCTCTGACTTACCTCAGTTTACTATTACTTTTTGTGCTGTACTGGTCAGGAAGTTAAAGATCCATCACCCACTTTTCCTCTTATTCCTTTATCATGCATTTTGTTTACTATTACACCATGATTGCCCTTGTGAAAGGCTTTCACAAGGGCTCTAAACCCATGGTGCCCTGGGTTGTGCAACTGTTGGGTGTCCAAGTGGTTAGCGATCTTGCTTCTTGGAACTCTCTCAAAGATTTTTATGATGCAAGACGTTAATGACATCAGTCTATAAATCTTTGCAATTGTTTTACTGCCACCTTTGTGGAGTAGGGCTATATCTGTTGTTTTTAGTGACTGTAGGATGACTCCAGTGTCTAGGCTCCCTCTCCTTAGCATACATAAGACATGTGAAAGGGATTTCTTGCAGTTCTTGAAGAACACATAGTCCCACAAGTCTGGGCCTGATGCAGAGTGCATGGGCATGTCATCAATTGTTTTTTCCAAGTCCAGTAGTGTTAGTGTTATATCAGAAATTCTAGAAATATTAACTAAGGAGGAAGGGGAAGGAGGAAGATGTTGCCATCATGCACAGATACTGTACAACAATGAACTCACCTGAATAAAGACTCTCTGCCACATGTCACCTATTCTCTCTCCAAGCTGCAAGGCTGAATGAATCTCAGCTTCACTAAGGTTATCATGTAGAGAAGGCAAATAAAATGTTCCATCTCTGACTATTGCCCTAGAGAAAAAGTACAAATTAATCTAAAACATTTTATGTACATACTCTCCTGAAACCAGAAGATACATTTCACAGTTAAATGAATTATATTTCACAATACGTATTTACAGATGCAATAAACATATTGCATTATGCAAATAAACAGGGTACAGTTGAAAAGATGAACATATATTATAAATGGAATTTGCTTAAATACAGTAGATCATCAATTAACATGGTTTCCTTCAACAAGTTCTCTCCATTACACTATTGCAGAATTGCAGCATATTTTCAACTAACACTCCATAAAATTTGACTAACACAATGTCACTTCCGGAGAAAAAAAATTAGAGTGCTGCGAGCTGGACCGTAGGATTTTTCCCCTCTGTCTAGTGGGCTCGCAGGCAGCCTGCATGAGGGTCAACCCAATGTCTTTATGGGGGAGGCCTAGCTTCCTTCCCTGCCTCCCTGTCCCACCTCTCATTAGTCTGTACACACGTGTCCCATAGAATTCTCAGATCTGTGTTTGTGATTAACCCTTTGGGGTCGGTTCTGTACTAGTATGTTTTACGAGCAGGGGTCGGTGCCGTACTAGTACGCGTAAATTCTAGCAGCCTCAAATTAAGTGGGAAATGGCTGGTAGGCCTACATATGAAAGAATGGGTCTGTGTGGTCAGTGTGCACAGTATAAAAAAAATCCTGCAACACACACTGCATGAGAAAAAAAACTCCGACCGTTTTTTTCATTTAAAACAGCGACTTTGCAGTCTATTTTTGTGTGGTATTTATTGATGTATTATCGATTTCTTGGTCTCATGTGATAGAATGGAAGATATATTACAGAAATAGAGATGATTTTGATTGGTTTGACAATGACAAGTACCTTGAAATTGAGCTCAAAGTAGCGAAAATGTTCGATTTTCGCCGATGTTCAAGAGTAAACAAATCACACCATGCGTCCAATACACATCAACTGGCGAGTCTAATATTCTTGCACAAGTGCGCTGATATTATTTACACCATTTTTACAATGATGAAGTTGTATACATAACAGTAAATCTTCTATTTTTTTGAGAGAATAAAAATTCAAAATGGAAAGCAAAAGTAATGTAAGAGGGGCCTGGAGACGTTACTAATGAATAGAGAAGATGTTATTTTAGTGCCAGGAATGTCTGCCTTGTTTATTCTGGACCCTATTTTAAAATTGGCATCGTTTGAAATTTGTGTGAAATTGGCCAAATTGTCATTTTCTGACCACTATTTTGGGTAGTTGAAATTGGTAAATAGGTGGTTTCTTGTACTCAATCGATAGAAGAAATGGAGTTCTAGCGAAATAGCTATGATTTTAGTGGACTGGAACATTGGAATTGGCCAAAAATAGGGCTCAAAATGGGTGAAATCGCCGATGCATAAACATCTTCGAGACAGATAACTTCGCAAGAGCATAATTCCGTAAGTTTTCATTCAAATTTCATACTTTTGGTGTCGTTATGATCGGAAAAAGATTCTCTATCACTTCATAAGAAAAAATTATTATTATTTTTTTCCAAAAAATTTTCGACCCTGAGAACATGTTTCCAAGAAGGCCTGTCGACCCCCAAAGGGTTAGATTATTGTTGATTCCTGTATGCCAGTCAATATATGCAGTGTTTTCATATTAACCCTTAAACGGTCCAAATGTATATATACGTTAGTACTGCTACTGCCCCAAACGTATATAGTGGACCCCCGAGTTTCGTAAACCCCGGAAATCATACACTTATGTAAGTATAATATTGTAAGTGCTTGTGGAAGTGTATTTTTGGGCGTCTGAAATAGACTAACCTACGTGATATTTTTCCTTAAAAGAGTAAATTCGTTCGGTAATGGCGCTTGAGCAGACTTCAGGAGTGAAGTTTTTACGAAACTCGGGGGTCCACTGTACAGTGGTCCCTCGGTTTTCGTGCATCTCCAAACTCGAACATTTATGTAAGTGTATTTTCGTAAGTGCTGTTGCAAGTGTATTTTTGGGGGTCTGAAATAGACTAACCTACGTGACATTATTTCTTAAGGAAGTAAATTCGTTCGGTAATGGCACTTGAGCAGCATTCTGGAACGAATTTTCGGCGAAAACCGAGGGACCATTGTATAGACGTTATATTTTTCATGCCTCCAAATTTGGCATGATTGGCCTGAGATGCCTGATCAGCATAGAATGGGTCTTAACATTCGGTGTGCGCCATATTAAAAAAAATCTGGGACCACTTAGTACCTTGTGGGAGCACCAGTTAAATTGAGCGCCAGCTAGAGCAAACACTACGGCAAACACCATAGATTCACTGATGTCATGTCATATTTACATTCCTCTTTGAAGTGGAAAGTGATGTCAGCAGGCTGGCAGGCCAGCTGGCTGCCTGCCTGCCTGGGGACCTGGCTGGCAAACAGCTGGTTGGCCACCTGGCTGGCCAGCAGCTGGCTGGTCAGCTGGGTACCTGATTGGCTGTCTATCTCTGTCTGTATCTATCTGTCTCTGTCTCTATCTGTCTCTATCTCACAGGAACTCATATGTAAATACAATTATACATAGTGTAAATTACCTAGGATAACTAAAAAAATCAAGACAAAGTGTTATACTGTGCTTGTGATCTGCGTAATACCAGTTGGTTCAAGAGCTACTCTCTGAGACAAGCAGACACAAAGGAGACGACACACAGGCAGACAGAGACAGACACAAAGACAGACAGATACAGACAGGTTTGCGTAATAAATAAAGGTAAGCAGTATAAGCTCGTCAAATGTCATCACTGTAATTACTGGACTGATAAGAAGAGATAAGACTACGGTTCACCCCTCCTGAAATGTTACCAGTCGTGGGGTGATACCGAGCACATGGCTCACTGCAGTGTTTTAGAATCTCAGGTTGAAGTGTTGAAGAAGGAGGTTCTACTTCTTCAGGAGGAAAATAGGAGGCTGAAGCTTCGCCTAGATGGGTGTGGGAGTGAGTGTGAGAGGGTTGGAGCTGGTAAGGAGGAAATGGTTACCAACAGTGAAAGTGGCAGCCGCTTTAAGTGGCAAGTGGTTCACAATTCAGGAAGAAGGAAGATAAAGAAGGTTAACAGAGAAGATGTGAAGGTAGGAAATCGATTCTCTGTTCTCCAGGACGAGTGTACTTCAGTGGTTAGCGAGTGGCGAGTGGTTCCCAGTAATGGGAGGAGCATCAAAATAAGGAAAGTTAAGAGAGAAGATTTGAAGGTAGGAAATAGCTTCTCTGTTATTCAGGATGAATGTACTTCAGTGGCCAGTGAAGGTAAAGGTACTACTTCCCCTGCTAATAGAGGTAAGAGAATTCTTGTGGTAGGTGACTCACAGGTAAGATATATGGACCGTGCTTTCTGTAATAGGAATAGGGAGGTGAGAGAGAGGGTGTGCTTCCCTGGAGCTGGTGTTGGTGACATAGTCAACAGGTTGGATAATATCATGTCAGGTAATGGGAACAAGCCCATTATCTGTCTCAGTGCTGGTGGAAATGATATTGGAAAGGGTAGGAGAGAAGAGCTGCTGGATAAGTACAGGTCAGCTATAGAGCTAATCAAGTCTAAGGGAGGGGTCCCAATTATATGTAGCATCTTGCCTAGAAGGAGAGTGGGGAAATGAATGGTTGTCTAGGGCAATTGGTGTAAATTGCTGGCTAGACAGATACTGCAAGGAACTTGCAGTCCCATTCATTGACAACTGGGACAACTTTTATGGCAAACATGATATGTATGCAAGGGATGGGGTACATTCTCTGGGACAGGGGTGGAAGCACTTGCCAACTCGATTGAGAGGGCCATTGCTGACATGCCTAGAATTTTAAACTGATAGAGGATAGAGGTATGGTGTATGTGGAAACAGTCAGTTTGCAACACTAGAGCTGAAAACAGTAAATTTATAAAAGAAATTCATCATAAATTTACAAATAAAGACAATGGATCAGGTCAGCAAACAAAGGGAGACAGCAGAGGGAAACAAGAGACTAGCTCCTTAAGGTTTACTATACTAATAGCAGGAGTGTAAGAAATAAGATAGATGAGTTAAGATTAATTGCAAGTGCAGGAAACATAGATATTATTGCTATAACAGAGACCTGGCTCAATCTGAAAGATAGAGAGTTGCCTTCTGAATGTCACATACAAGGCTATAAATTATTCCACACTGATAGGGTCAACAGGAAGGGTGGTGGAGTAGCGATGTATGTCAGAGACAATTTAAACTGTTGTGTTAGACAAGATATAAAATTAGAAGCGTCAGCCACTGAATCTGTTTGGTTACAGCTTCTTGAGGGCCGTGTAAAACTTATTTTGGGTGTGATTTACAGGCCCCCAAATCTTGATAGGGAGTGCAGTAAACTTCTATGGGATGAAATTCGTAAGGCATCTACACATGAAAATGTTGTGCTGATGGGAGATTTCAACTTTAGACAAATTGACTGGAGCAATTTGACAGGAAATTTAGAGTCAAGTGACTTTCTTGATACGATTCAGGATTGTTTTTGAAACAGTTGGTGACAGAACCAACTAGAGGAAATAACCTGCTAGACTTGGTTCTTGCCAGCAGGGAATCGCTAATTAATAATCTTGAGGTTAATGATGAGCTTGGGGAAAGTGATCACAAATCACTCAGTTTTAATATATCATGGAATTACCCTAATAATGACAATCAAGTCTCTGTCCCTGACTTCCGCCTGGCTGATTTCATAGGACTGAAAAATTACCTGGGTGGGCTGAACTGGAATGACCTGACAGTGGGTCAGGTAGGTGGTGATTGCCAATATGACGTTTTCCAGAGAATAGTTCTAGCTGCTCAGACAACTTATGTTCCTAATAGGGAAATCAGATCAAACAAAAATGATCCTAAATGGATGAACAATAGATTAAAACATCTCATTGGTCAAAAGAGAGGCATATACAGTGAACCCCCGGTGTTCGACGGCGTCGGTGCTCGGCCAAATCGGTATTCGACGTTTTTTTTTTCAATATTTTTGACTCGGTATTAGGCGGCCACTCGGAGCTCGACGAGTCGGCTATCCGTCCCGAACGCGTACGCATGTGGCCGTGGCCCAGCTGGGCGCCCAGGCACTCAGTGTGTTATTGTTTACAAGCGAGTGAACACTACCCACGCACCACCCACGCATTCATACCATATATATTGTCATTATTCCAGTGTTTTTAGTGCTTGCAACTGCTAAATAAGCCACCATGGGCCCCAAGAAAGCTCCTAGTGCCAAGCCTGTGGTAAAGAATGTCAGAAATACAGTAGAATTGAAGAAGGAGATGATAGCAAAATATGAAAGTGGAGTGCGTGTCACTGAGCTGGCCAGGCTCTATGGCAAATCCCATTCCACCATCTCTTCCATTTTGGCCAAGAGAAAGGAAATCAAGGATGCTGTTGTTGCGAAAGGTGCAAGTATGGTCACAAAACAGAGATCTCAAGTGCTGGAACAAGTGGAAACTTTGTTGTTGGTGTGGATCAACGAGAAACAGTTAGCAGGAGATAGTGTTACGCTGGCAATAATATGTGAAAAAGCAAGGCAGTTGCATGATGATCTCGTCAAGAAAATGCCTGCAACGAGTGCTGAAGTGAACGAATTTAAAGCCAACAAAGGCTGGTTTGACAGATTTAAGAAGCGAAGTGGCATACATAGTGTTGTGAGGTATGGTGAGGCTGCCAGTTCTGACAAAAGTGCTGCTGAAAAATATGTTCAAGAATTCCAGGGGTACATAGAGGCTGAACAATTCCAACCCCAACAAGTGTTCAATTGTGACGAAACAGGCCTGTTTTGGAAGAAAATGCCAAACAGGACCTACATTACATAAGAACATAAGAACATAAGAAAGGAGGAACACTGCAGAAGGCCTACTGGCCCATACAAGGCAGGTCCTTATCAAAACCACAACTACCTAAGAATTCACTCCTGCACCCACGACACCAATCAAACCCAGCCCCTCCCACTCATATATTTGTCCAATCTCTTTTTAAAGCCACCCAAGGTCCTAGCCTCTATCACCCTAATTGGAAGATTGTTCCACGCATCTACAACTCTGTTCGAAAACCAGTTACAAAGGAGGAAAAAGCACAGCCAGGACATAAGCCTATGAAAGACAGGCTCACTCTCATGATGTGTGCTAATGCCAGTGGTGATTGCAAAGTGAAGCCTTTACTGGTGTATCATTCTGAAAATCCCCGAGTGTTTGGCAGATGTGGTATCAAAAAGTCTAATTTGTGTGTGATGTGGAAGTCTAACAAAAAGGCATGGGTCACTAGGGAAATTTTCCTTGATTGGTTCAAAAACGTGTTTGGCCCCAGTGTGAAGAAATATCTTGAGGAAAATAATTTACCACTTAAGTGTCTCCTGATAATGGACAATGCTCCTGGTCATCCTCCAGACTTGGCAGAGCAAATTGTGCAGGGCTGTGAGTTCATCAAAGTGAAGTTCTTGCCCCTAATACCACTCCTCTCCTCCAGCCCATGGACCAGCAGGTCATTTCCAACTTTAAAAACTCTACACCAAAGCAATGTTTCAAAAGTGCTTTGATGTAACCAAGACATGGATATGACCCTAAAGAGTTTTGGAAAGAGCATTTCCATATCCTGCATTGTGTAAAGCTTATAGGTAAGGCTTGGGAGGGAGTGACTACCAGGACTTTGAACTCTGCCTGGAGAAAATTGTGGCCAGACTGTGTCCTAGATTTTGAAGGTTTTGGGGCTGAGCCTCAGAACCCTGAGCCTGAGCCTGTTGTGCAAGAAATTGTGGAACTGGGCAAGTCCATGGGGTTGGATGTTTGTACCCAGGATGTGGAACAGTTGGTGGAGGAGCACAATGAAGAGTTAACCACTGAAGATCTGCAAGAGCTTCAACAGCAACTGCAACAAGAGACCACAGGTCAGGAAAATGGTCCAGAGGAGGAGGAGGTGGAACCGAGATGGAAGAATGTGCCTTCTTCAAGGATTAGGGAGATCTGTGACAAATGGGCTGATGTGCAAGGCTTTATGGATGATTATCACCCTAACCAAGATGTTGCACGCCGTGTATGCGACATGTTTAATGACAATGTCTTGTTACATTTTAAGGACATTTTAAAGAACCGCCAGACACAGAGCTCCCTGGACAGATTTTTGGTTAGAGAGGGGTCCTGTGACTCTCAACCTGGTCCTAGTGGCATTAAAAGAAAAAGGGAAGTAACCCCAGAAAAGAACTTGGTACCTGCAGTGTTAATGGAAGGGGATTCCCCTTCCAAACACTAGCATACTACTCCACCTTCTCCCCTCCTCCCGTCCTCCACACATCAACAACTCTTCAATAAATGTAAGTGACATGTTATTGTACTATTTTTTATTTTTTTTATAAAATTGTGTTTAATTTAATGTCAAAAAGTTCTAAAAAATATTTTATTTTAATACTTTTGGATGTCTGGAACGGATTAATTTTATTTCCATTATTTCTTATGGGGAAAATAGAATCGGAGTTCGACCAAACCGGTGGTCGACGGGCCCTCTGTGACGGATTGCCGACGAAAACCGGGGGCTCACTGTATAGGCGAATCAAAAGAGGTGAGGGGCAATTAAGTAATCAATTTATTCAGTTAAAGAGAGAAATAAAAAAGGGAATAAGAAAAGCAAAAAGAGACTATGAGGTTAAGGTTGCAAGAGAATCGAAAACTAACCCAAAAGGATTTTTTCAGGTATACAGAAGTAAGATTAGGGACAAGATAGGCCCACTCAAAAGTTACTCAGGTCAGCTCACCGTCAGTGATAAGGAAATGTGTAGAATTTTTAACACTTACTTCCTCTCAGTTTTTACACAGGAAGATACTAGCGATATTCCAGAAATAATAAATTATGTAGACCAGGACGATAGTAAACTATGCACGATCAGGGTCACAAGTGACATGGTCCTTAGACAAATAGATAAATTAAAACCTAACAAATCCCCAGGCCCTGATGAACTGTATGCAAGGGTTCTAAAGGAATGTAAAGAGGAGCTTAGCAAACCTATGGCTAATCTTTTCAACATATCACTGCAAACTGGCATGGTGCCAGATAAGTGGAAAATTGCAAATGTAATACCTATTTTCAAAGCAGGAGACAGGTCCTTAGCTTCGAACTATAGACCAATAAGCCTAACCTCCATAGTGGGAAAATTTATGGAATCAATAATTGCCGAGGCAATTCGCAGCCATCTTGAAAAGCATAAATTAATCAACGAATCTCAGCACGGTTTTACAAAAGGGCGTTCCTGCCTTACAAATTTAATAACTTTTTCACTAAGGTATTTGAGCAGGTAGATCATGGTAATGAATATGATATTGTGTATATGGACTTCAGTAAGGCTTTTGATAGAGTCCCACATCAGAGACTATTGAGTAAAATTAAGGCACACGGAATAGGAGGAGAAATTTTTCCTGGATAGAGGCATGGTTGACAAATAGGCAGCAGAGGTTTGCATAAATGGGGAGAAATCAGAGTGGGAAGCGTCACAAGTGGTGTTCCACAGGGGTCAGTATTGGGCCTCTTGTTGTTCACAATCTACATAAACGACATAGATGAGGGAATAAATAGCGACATAAGCAAGTTTGCCGATGACACCAAAATAGGCCGTCCAATTCATTCAAATGAGGACATTAGAGCACTCCAGGAAGATTTGAATAGACTGATGCAGTGGTCGGAGAAGTGGCAGATGAAGTTTAATATAGATAAATGCAAAGTTCTAAATATTGGACAGGACAATAACCATGCCACATATAAACTAAATAATGTAGATCTTAATACTACTGATTGCGAAAAGGATTTAGGAGTTCTGGTTAGCAGTAATCTAAAACCAAGACAGCAGTGCATAAGTGTTCGCAATAAAGCAAACAGAATCCTTGGCTTCATATCAAGAAGCATAAATAATAGGAGTCCTCAGGTTGTTCTTCAACTCTATATATCCTTGGTTAGGCCACATCTAGATTATGCTGCACAGTTTTGGTCACCGTATTACAGAATGGATATAAAAGCTCTGGAAAACATACAAAGGAGGATGACTAAGTTGATTCCATGTATCAGAAATCTTCCCTATGAGGATAGACTGAGGGCCCTGAATCTGCACTCTCTAGAAAGGCGTAGAATTAGGGGGGATATGATTGAGGTATATAAATGGAAAACAGGAATAAATAAAGGGGATGTAAATAGCGTGCTAAAAATATCTTGTATTGACAGGACTCGAAGCAATGGCTTTAAGTTGGATAAATTCAGATTCAGAAGGGATATAGGAAAGCATTGGTTTGGTAATAGAGTTGTCGATGAGTGGAACAAACTCCAGTACAGTTATAGAGGCTAAACGTTGTGTAGTTTTAAAAATAGGCTAGATAAATATATGAGTGGGTGCGGGTGGGTGTGAGTGGGACCTGACTAGTTTGTGCTACTAGGTCAGATGCCGTGCTCCTTCCTTAAGTGAATGTAACCTGACCTGGCTGGGTCAGGGCATTGGCTTAAGCCGGCGGGAGACTTGGACCTGCCTCGCATGGGCCAGTAGGCCTGCTGCAGTGTTCCTTCTTTCTTATGTTCTTCTTATTAGTGGAGATCAGATGAGATAAGGCAGCGACACAAATCTTACAATGCTTCAAGGGAACTTTTATAATTATTATTATTATATTATTATTATGCACTATCATTATTATTATTATTATATTATTATTATGCACTATCATTATTATTATTATTATATTATTATTATTATTATCATTATTATTCACTATCATTATTATTATTATTAATTTTATGCACTATTATTATTATTATTATTTGAGTACAATTTCAGTACCTAATATTAGTGTCAGAACACAGATTGGCTATGAAATCACAAGAACTACTATAAATTGTGATTATGAGAACATAAAAATTATATAAAATAATAAAAAAAAGTGAAAATAAAGGTATATCGGCAACGATTCTGCAAGCGGCAGGACTTCTGTTGCTGTCAGGTGAGCATCCAGTGCCAACTTCTCCACCTCATATCTCGGTAACTACTGACCCAAATTCTTTTTTTTTTATCCTATAACACTTAAAAAAATGTGCTTTATTTCTATAAAAAAAAAAAAAATTTTTTCAAAAGATTCGGGGCACTGGGCGTGCGAACGTATATATACGTTTAGACCGTTTAAGGGTTAAATACTCACTTTGACTTTTTTTTGGTTTATCATAGGTAATTTACACTATACAGTGGTACCTTGAGTTACGAGCTTAATTCGTTTCAGAAGGCTGTTTGAGTGCCGATACCAAACGAATTTGTTCCCATAAGGAATAATGTAAATTAGATTATTTTGTTTCACACCCCCAAAATTACACTTACAAAAATACACTTACATAATTGTTCGAGTTGGGAACTGCTCGTAAGTCGAGGTACCACTGTACTACAGTGGTCCTTCGGTTTTCGCCGAAAATTCGTTCCAGAATGCTGCTCAAGTGCCATTACCAAACGAATTTACTTCCTTAAGAAATAATGTCACGTAGGTTAGTCTATTTCAGACCCCCAAAAATACACTTGCAACAGCACTTACGAAAATACACTTACATAAATGTTCGAGTTTGGAGATGCACGAAAACCGAGGGACCACTGTATATGATAATTTTACTTTTGTGTACCTGTGCCTAAATAAACTTACTGTGCTCAAATGTAAGCTTGCTGGAGACAATGTTTATATACAAATTGAGAGGGCACACATGAACAGCACCTGTTCATGTGAGAGACCTTCCTAGTGTTATATATCCTATGATTATCTTCGTCTGCATAATAAAGGTTAAAAGATGAAAGGAACCTGGATGTAACGTGTATACAGTACCTACTTCATATATATTTGTGCATCAATATAGTAGGTACACTCGTGTATTGTGTAAAACAAAGTAGGACATCTGTGAGTGTTTGTTGTGTTGGTGTTATGGGCTAACAGCCTCTGAGCATACCATCCACCCTCCCTTATACAGGAGGACCCTGCTTTGTGGCATTATGCTTTATGGCAATTCACCAATATGGACATATCAAATTACAACCAAAAATTTGTTTATACAGCTCCCTGATTTCCTATTATGGAGTCCGCATGTCACTCTGTTTACATCCTCCGTGAGCTCCGCGTCTATCAATTATGTCTGGAAACTTTCCAAAATTTCAAGTGTTTTAAAGTTATTGTGTATTTTATTTATACGTACGTACTCTTATAATTATACTTATGTGTACCTGTACCTAAATAAACTTACACACTGTGCTGGCATGCAGGTATACATTAAAATCACTAAGTGTGTCTCTCTCTAGTGCTGAAGATGCAATAATAATAATCACTCTGGGGCACTTAAAATGTCATATACAGTGGACCCCCGGATTTCGTAGTCGTCGGATTTCGTAATATTCGGTAATAGTAACGTTTTTTCTTCAAAATATTGGCTCGGTGATCATCATTTAACTCGGTAATAGTCATTCGTCCATAGTAAAACAAACTGACATAAATATAAGATGTGGTTGCCAGGTGACTTGTTGGAGTGACCAAGAATTCCATTGTTTCTAGTCCAACACCAGAGAAACTGTGTACAGTATAGTATTACTGGGGGTGGGTAACTGTAGAAAAATATTCCTTTCATATGCCTTCACTCATAGTGTCATTTTCTCTAAAACTGGTGTGTTGCTGTTATTTATTTTACCGCACCAACATGAAGACAACTTGTACACGATGTAAGATGTATGTACGTATTGTGGGGAATAACCTTCACAAACGTGTGCATTATGCGAAATGAACGTGTATTAACTCCGTTTGTCTGAGTGTCGACCAGTCAGACTAACTTTTGAAAATGAATTAAAGCAGTATCTTTCCTGCTGTTCATACATTGTTAAAAAAATCTTCGTGTTGCTAAAAGATTCTTGATTCCTCACTGAACTTCAAACCTGAGTGCTTACTTAACAGTTCTTGGTCTTCAGCTTCAAAATCCTTGAAAAACTTGAAACCTATTTTCTTTGCATAGAATTTCATAGAATGGTACTTTGTTGAATTGTCAGTTAGTCCAACAGCACATGGATCCAATTGCCCTGGGTTTGCTTCACTTTCACAACTGATAAGCTCTGCAGATTCCATTTTTTCTGCCTACAAAAAATATAATTCTTTTCACTCATTCAGTTGAAATAAGCATAAAATAAACATAAAATTTTGACATACATATTATAGCTCAAATATACAAGTAAAATGTTACACTAGAAAAAACAGCAAAGTCTACTGAAATATTGTATTCAAATACAGTGGACCCCCAAGTAACGAACACCACGGAAATCGTACAACTATGTAAATATAATATTGTAAGTGCTTGTGGAAGTGTATTTTTGGGGGTCTGAAATAGACTAACCTACGTGACACTATTCCTTAAGGGAGTAAATTCGTTCGGTAATGGCACTTGAGCAGGCTTCTGGAATGAAGTTTTTACGTTACTCGGGGGTCCACTGTATATATCATAATAAAACATATGCAACAATGTACAATCCACCTGCAAAAAATCAGTAACTTTCAAAGAAATTTTCTGTTACATTAACGATTTGCAAAAAATCAGCATGGTCAAAATCTGCCATCACAGTTGTCACAACACTTTTTCTGACAACTTTAAGCTGAAATTGCAAAATAAATATCAGTCCCTATCAATTCAGATAACAATTTCTGAAATCGCCACTGAAAATTGTATAAGTTCACCTAAACACAAGGTTGTTGTTGCTCTGTAACAACAGCAACTGAAAAATGCCTGGTTTTCATTATAACATTACGCAAGGCAAAAATCACTTTATTTTAATGCCTGTTTTCTCTCTTCATGGGCAAAATGCCTATCCAGAAAACAGATATCTTGTAGTTTAGAATCTGCTCTTTCTAATGAAGTTTTTTTTTTTAAGAAAATTATTTATGCTGCTTTTTTCTACTGGTCTTTGAAAATGGCCTAAAATTCACTGTGAGGTCTGTGAGGGCATTTTTAGGTACCATTAGGACTGTGACGATGTCCACTTAGGTAGCTGGCTACAATAATGACATACAGCCTCTTCTCACTTAGCGACGTACTCGTTTACCAACGATTCGGACTTACGACGGGCTCTCTGACCAATTTGAATACCTAAATAATTTATATTAGAGCTGATTTTCTCTATTCTGTTTATTACAATATACAGTACACTACTGTATAAACATTTAAAAATATACCAGAAATGTTGTAAATGGTGCCAAGGTGACATTAAAACAATATCAAAGATGGTTGGCATAAACCCATTACCATTATAGTATGCTCCTCACTTAGTGACGAATTCGTTTACTGATGTAGTCTTAGGAGCCTACTTTGGCTTCATACTTCATAAGTAAAAGCATTTAAATATTACAACTGTGATTTTTTAAATCAGCTCCAAAAGCTGTACAGGATCTGCCACAGCAGTAACCTGAACACTGTTGATTGTGTGCCACAGGTCAGTGAAATTTAAATCAGCTCCAAAAGCTGTACAAGATCTGCCACAGCAGTAACCTGAACACTGTTGATTGTGTGCCACAGGTCAGTGAAATTTTTCACCTGCCTCCACTCTGAGGGCCACAGCTTTATTACTAGAGCCTCTCTTCACTTAGCGACGTGCTCGTTTACCGACGACTCAAGACTTACAACGGGCTCTCTGACCAGTATGCATACCTAAATAATGTATATTAGAGCTGATTTCCTCTATTCTGTTCATTACAATATACAGTACACTGCAGTATAAACATTTAAAAATATACCAGAAATGTTATAAATGGTGCAAAGGTGACATTAAAACAATATCAGAGATAGCACTATGGTATTAGGGGGCACCCCCTCAACTACCTAAAGTCGTACCTTAGCAACAGAAGTCAGTACGTGAACACAAATGGAGAGAACTCTTCCACACAACAAATTACAGTCGGTGTCCCTCAAGGTAGTGTCCTGGGGCCACTCCTATTCCTCATTTACATAAATGACCTACCGAATGCATCACAACTACTCAAACCCATTTTGTTTGCAGATGACACAACATATGTCTTCTCTCACCCAAATCCAGTCGTACTAGCCAACACAGTTAATGCCGAATTACAGAAAATATCAACATGGATGATGACAAATAAGCTTACTCTCAATACGGACAAGACCTACTACATTCAGTTTGGAAACAAAGCTACAAATGTTCCACTTAACATAACGCTAAATGGTTCACCCATCACAAGGCTCACAGAGGGAAAATTCCTAGGAATCCACCTTGACAGTAGTCTTAAATTCCAAACACACATACAACAAATTTCCAAGAAAATCTCAAGGACAGTAGGTATATTATCTAAGATACGCTATTATGTGCCTCAACCAGCTCTCATTGCACTATATCATTCTCTTATCTACCCTTATCTCACCTATGGAATCTGTGCATGGGGCTCAACAACATTAAATCACCTTAGACCACTCATAACCCAGCAAAAGGCTGCAGTCAGGATGATAACAAATTCCCACTCTAGACAGCATACTCCACCTATATTCAGAACCTTAAAATTACTCACCATAAAAAATATTCATACCTATTCATGTGCCTTCTACATACATAAAACTCTACATGCTAATATTAACCCTGCGCTCAGAATTCTCCTCAACAACTTTAATAGGTCCCACGAACATGACACAAGACACAGATCACTATTTGACATACCCCGAGTCCATACTAACCAATGTAAAAATTCTATGCACATAAAGGGCCCCAAAATCTGGAATTCATTACCAGTAAATATCAAGTTAACCTTGTCGGAAAATCAATTCAAGACTCTTCTCAAAAGTCACCTACTCACCCTATACTAAATACTCATACTGTAACAAACTTCCAAACCCAATATTATTTTACTTAAGAAGATCTCATTTTGATATGTTCATCCTCCTTAACACTTGTTGCAATCTCATATCATCATATTGTCATTTAAAATCTTATAGTATCATCATTTTCTTAATTTGAAATAAAATATATACCTAGATGAAACTCTAAAAACTATTTCTAGTATTGTTATTATACTAGTATAGCATCAACATACTGTAATTTGAAATAAATTCTACAACTAGATTAAACTCAACCAATTTCTCTTGTATTGTCTTTAAATAGTATGTATAACCATTTAATAATTTAAATAATATAGAACTAGAATAAACTCAATCAATTTCTTTAGCATTAAGTACTTAGTGAATAAGTCTCTAGAATAAACTGCCCCTAATGCCATGGCATGCCAGTGGCTCTCCTTGCATTACAGTTTTATAATTGTATTATATTTGTAACTACCAATAACATTGTACACTTGTAACATGCATTGAAATAAAAAATTATTATTATTATAATTATTATTATTATTATAGTTGACACAAACCCACTACCATTATAGTATGCTCCTCACTTAGCAACGAATTCGTTTACCGACGTGGTCTTAGGAACAGAACTCCGTCGTTAAGTGAGGAGAGGCTGTATTGCATATCATGAACTAAAATTTTCCCAAAGTTAGTTTGATATACAGTGGACCCCCAGTGTTCATACTGCTCCAAACTCGAACAATTATGTAATTGTATTTTTGTAAGTGCTTTTGTAAGTGTATTTTTGGGGGTCTAAAAGGACTAATCTAATTTACATTATTACTTATAGGAACAAATTCGTTTGGTAATGGCACTTGAACAGCATTCTGGAACAAATTAATTACAAACACCGGGGGTCCACTGTACATACCAACCTTCATGTATAATTTTATAAAAATTGGAGACGCTCAGGTGGGGACGATTTTCAAAATTGGTCCACTTGATATGCAATGACCCATTTGCGTTTCGGTAGTCTTCCAACAGCTCCATAATTCCATCATAGTGGTTCAGCAGCTGTGACAAGCATGATCGTCCTGCTCTAAAACCATGCTGGTTTGGGTTATGCCAATTGTGCTGTTCCGTGAAATTTGTAATCTGATGTCTCATCACTCTTTCAAAGATTTTTATGATGTGGGAATAACTTCTCACATCATAAAAATCAGTAACCCTAATGGATTACTGGTCTGTAATTTTTAGCTAATGCTCTACTACCATCCTTATGCAAAGGAGCTATGTCTGGCTCTTTCTCCAAAGAATACTGAGGGCTCTTGCTCTTGTAGAAATATGTACAACAGACAGTGGAAGATGAGGTAATCAGTCTCTCAGGCTAGGAGCAGGTGATGAGGGTAGTCAATGATACTGTCAACAATGATGATGATAATGACACTAATGATGGTGATAATGATTACTATTGGTAAAATGATAATCATTAATGCATTAGTTTAAGAATGAGTTTGCCAAGTCTCACCTTATCCATGGAGAATACACAAAAGATTCCACTAAATCAGGCAGAGGCCCCTGGCAGCAGTAGTGTGATGGCAAGTGAAGGAATTGACTCACAATTTCAACCAGTCTAGTTGCCATGCTGAATATCCTTGTCTAAAGTTGAAAAAAAATGCAGTATATAAATAACAATTTAATTGCCTGTATATGTAGTATTATTTTTGCCACATGAACTCTTATCCTTTTCAAATAGTAAAACTGGAATGAATTACATATTGCTTCCATTGCAATCAACCCTGTAAAGTTTACTGGAAAATTATGAATATTCAAAGAAGAATAAAAGTCACGCAGCCATGGCTGGAATAATTCCCAATTAACCTAGTATACTGAATGTAATTTAATGAGGAAGCTTAGATAACATTTTTTTTTCCATTCTGGACCATTATCTCATTATGACAGTAAAAAAGGTAAAGAGAAAGGAAGGAGATGGGCCAGGTTGGGATAGGTAAGAAGAAAGCTAAGGTCATATTATTTATGTTCTAAAGTGTAAAGCATTTAAGAATGTACTGGGAAAGCCAAACCTTGAAAGAAATAAAACCACAGGGTACAATTCAACAAGCTGGCACCTATAAAGACTAAAGAAGGGATAGATAGTTTTGAAAGAGGACTAGAGTATAGGATGGATATGGTCTCTCACATGACACAAAAACTGGGTTGTTAGTGTCAGCAAGATTAACCCTTTCACTGTCCAGACCCCAAAAATTAATATTGCTCCCAATGTCCATTTTTTTTTTTTAATTATTTTTTTCTGTTAATGGTAGAGAATCATTTTCTGAAGTTAATGACACCAAAAGTATGAAATTTGATGGAAAGCTTACTGATTTATGCAACAGCAAAATTAGCAGTCTGAGCACAATTTACATATCAACGATTCTGCAGACTTTGAGTCATTTTTTAAGTCAAATTCTTAGCTATTTCACTAGAATGCCTTCCATTCTATCAACTGAGCCCAAGAAACTGTTCATTCAGCTATTACAACTACTTTATAAAGTGTACTGAAGCTTGCAATTTGACCAATTTTACACAAAATTAAAAAAATACCATTTTAAAAATAGTGTAAAATAAACAATGAAGAGATTGCTGGCACTAAAACATTTCCCCTGCTTTTTTGATCACATCCTTAGGTCTTTCCTATATTACACTTGCCTTCCATTTTGAATTTCTAATCACACAAATGATATTGAAACAGGGAAATATTTTTGGGTCTGCCAAAGCAACATGAGGCAATGGGAGCAAATTTCATCTATACTAATTGACAAAAAACACCACCAAAAACTGTCCTTTTTGGAAATTTTTACAGTCTTGCATGACAGTTGGGAAAGTAAAGGGAGTACATCATGTGGAGCTGCCACCCCTGGTGCTGTCTTAGAAAACAGTGCCTATAAAGATATAGAAATGCAAGACAGTGCACCAGATGGAGACAGTGGTGTTAGTATTGTAGTAGCAAGAAATGACCAAGACATAAGAGATCTAGAAATACAAAATAGCAATACTGCTGGAGATGGGAAAAAAAGGGGGATGATGCTTCGAGGAAGGGTGTTGATACACCACCAGAAATAACTGGTGGTGGTACTGATGCTAGTACAGGTATTGCAGAGAGAGAGAGACTCCCTCTACAGACAAAGTTGAAGAATCACAGAGCTGCTGAAAGGGGCCAGTATATGTGAAATACCAAAGGAGGCACTGGTCAGAGAAATAGCAAATATCAAACTTAAGCTTAAGCAATCATACAAGAGACAACAAACACAAGAACTTAAAGTCATAGATGAAACTGAAAAAAAAAAAAAACTTCTTCTTTTCTTATGCCAAACCTAGGGCAAAAACCACATCCAGTATTGGACCCCTGCCTAAATGAGATGGGACTTACACAGATGACAGCAAAGAAAAGAGTGAGATAGTACTTAAGTCCCAATATAACTCAGCGTTCAGTGAGCTGTTAAATCAGATTAAGGGTAGAAAATCCAAATTATTTTTTTATGACCGACACTCAAAATCTGGTTAATTCAAGAATTTCTGATATAATCCCGACACCACAGGACTTTGAAAAAGAAATAAATGAAATTCCCATGAACTGTGCCCCAGGCCCAGACTTGTGGATCTCCGTGTTCATAAAAAACTGCAAGCCCCTTTCATGTGCCTTAAATATTCTATGGGGAGGGAGCATAGATACAGGGGTCATCCCACAATCACTAAAAACAACAGACATAGCAACACTCCACAAAGGTGGCAGCAAAGCAATTGCAAAGAATTACAGACTGAGAGCACTAACGTCCCACATTATAAAAACTTGGATTTAGACCAGGTCGCTCCTGCCTCTCACAACTACTGGACCACTATGACATGGTCTTGGATGTTCTGGAGGACAAACAAAATGCAGATGAAGTACGTATACACAGACTTTGCGAAAGTCTTTGACAAGAGCGATCATCGAGCAATAGCACACAAAATGTGTGATAAAGGAATAACAGAATACTAACAGGAAAATTGGCCAGATGGATCTATAACTTCCTAACAAATTGAACACAAAGAGTAATAGTAAACAAAGTAAATTCAGAGGCAGCTACAGTGAAAAGCACTGTTCCATAAGGTACAGTACTCGCTCCCATCCTGTTCCTAAAATTCATATCTGATATAGACAGAGATGTAAGCCACAGCACCGAATCCTCTTTTGCTGATGATACCCGAATTTGCATAACAATGTCATCTATCGAAGACTGCAAATCTCCAAGTGGATATCAACCAAATCTTTAAATGGTCCACAGAAATCAATATGAAGTTCAATGAAGACAAATTTCAAATACAGTGGACCCTCGGTTAACGAAAGGTTCCGTTAACGTAAGCTTCGGAAAACGTAAGCTTTTTTCGTAATCGGTTAGCAAAAAATTCCCGGTTACCGAAAGGTATTAGACGTGTCTGCCTGCTCCGCGCAAGCGCAGGACGCCAGTGAAGCGTTGTTTACCATTGAGAGAACATTACCTAGCGCGCTTTTCCAACGATTCACAATATATTTGGTGTCTTTTTTGGTGGTTTAGTGATTGTCACTGTGAAATAAGTCACCATGGGTCCAAAGAAGCTCCCTAGTGGCACCCCAGTGGTAGCAGGCATGCAGGGAGTGTAGCATTCATGCAGGGAGTGTAGCATTCATGCAGGGAGTGTAGCATTCATTCAGGGAGTGTAGCATTCATGCAGGGAGTGTAGCATTCATGCAGGGAGTGTAGCATTCGTGCAGGGAGTGTAGCATTCGTGCAGGGAGTGTAGCATTCGTGCAGGGAGTGTAGCATTCGTGCAGGGAGTGTAGCATTCATGCAGGGAGTGTAGCAGGCATGCAGGGAGTGTAGCAGGCATGCAGGGAGTGTAGCAGGCATGCAGGGAGTGTAGCAGGCATGCAGGGAGTGTAGCAGGCATGCAGGGAGTGTAGCAGGCATGCAGGGAGTGTAGCATTCATGCAGAGAGTGTAGCAGGCATGCAGGGAGTGTAGCAGGCATGCAGGGAGTGTAGCAGGCATGCAGGGAGTGTAGCAGGCATGCAGGGAGTGTAGCAGTCATGCAGGGAGTGTAGCAGGCATGCAGGAGTGTAGCAGGCATGCAGGGAGTGTAGCAGGCATGCAGGAGTGTAGCATTCATGCAGGAGTGTAGCATTCATGCAGGAGTGTAGCATTCGTGCAGGGAGTGTAGCATCGTGCAGGGAGTGTAGCATTCGTGCAGGGAGTGTAGCATTCGTGCAGGAGTGTAGCATTCATGCAGGAGTGTAGCATTCATTCAGGGAGTGTAGCATTCATGCAGGGAGTGTAGCATTCATGCAGGAGTGTAGCATTCATGCAGGGAGTGAGCATTCGTGCAGGGAGTGTAGCATTCATGCAGGGAGTGTAGCATTCATGCAGGGAGTGTAGCATTCATGCAGGGAGTGTAGCATTCATGCAGGGAGTGTAGCATTCATGCAGGGAGTGTAGCAGGCATGCAGGGAGTGTAGCAGGCATGCAGGGAGTGTAGCAGGCATGCAGGGAGTGTAGCAGGCATGCAGGGAGTGTAGCAGGCATGCAGGAGTGTAGCAGGCATGCAGGGAGTGTAGCAGGCATGCAGGGAGTGAGCAGGCATGCAGGAGTGTAGCAGGCATGCAGGGAGTGTAGCAGGCATGCAGGGAGTGTAGCAGGCATGCAGGGAGTGTAGCAGGCATGCAGGAGTGTAGCAGGCATGCAGGAGTGTAGCAGGCATGCAGGGAGTGTAGCAGGCATGCAGGGAGTGTAGCAGGCATGCAGGGAGTGTAGCAGTCATGCAGGGATTGTAGCAGGCATGCAGGGAGTGTAGCAGGCATGCAGGGAGTGTAGCAGGCATGCAGGGAGTGTAGCAGGCATGCAGGGAGTGTAGCAGGCATGCAGGGAGTGTAGCAGGCATGCAGGAGTGTAGCAGGCATGCAGGGAGTGAGCAGGCATGCAGGGAGTGTAGCAGGCATGCAGGAGTGTAGCAGTCATGCAGGGAGTGTAGCATTCATGCATTAAGAAAAGAAGGAAGTAACCCCAGAGAGGGACTTGTTACCTGAAGTCCTTTGGAGGGGATTCCCTTCCAACCATTAACACCCTGCCCTGTCAGCAACTCTACCTTCCAGATGCCTGCAACTCTTCAATAAAGGTAAGTAAATGTTATTGTTTTTTTTTTGAGTGATTATTTTTTTGTGGAACGAATTAATTGTATTTACATTATTTCTTATGGGAAATAAGGTTTCAGATAAAGAAAGATTCAGATTAAGTAATAGCTCCTGGACCGGATTAATTTCGTTAACCGAAGGTCCACTGTACACTCCACTATGGAAAACTTGAGGATATAAGAATTGTATCAGACTATAAAACAAATTTCAACTACAAAATAGAGCTGGATGTGATAATGTCAGAGAACCTCACTTTTAAAGATCACAACAATTTCGCTACAACATCTGCTAAGAAAATGAAAGGATGGATAATGAAAACCTTCAAAACTAGAAATGCCAAGCATATGATGATTCTCTTCAAATTGTTTCTTCTCTCTATGCTGGAATATTGCTGCACACTAATGGCCCCTTTCATAACAGGTGAAATAGCAGACCTTGAGAAAATACAGAGAACTTTCACAGCACATTTAAGTACGATAAAACACTTAAATTATGTACTGGGAATGGTCAAAGTCCTTTGATTTGTGCTCCCTGGAATGCAGGCAAGAAAAATACATGATAATATACACTTGGAAAATCCTAGAGGAACTAGTCCCAAATCTGCACACAAAAATCACTCTCTACAAAAGCAAAACACTAGGCAGATGTAACACCCCCCAAATGAAAAGCAGGGGCACCACAAGTTTACCTGCAGAGAGTTCCCGGGGTCAACGCCCCTGCCGCCCGGTCTGTGACCAAGCCTCATGGATTAGGGCCTGATCAACCAGGCTGTTACTGCTGGCCACACGCAATCCAACGTACGAACCACAGCCTGGCTGGTCAGGTACCGACTTTAGGTGCCTGCTTGAAGACAGCCAGGGGGTCTATTGGTAATCCCCCTTATGTGTGCTGGGAGGCAGTTGAACAGTCTTGGGCCCCTGACACTTGTGTTGTCTCTTAACCCTTTCAGGGTCCGTGCCGTAGTTCTACGGCTTTCAGTTCTGGGTCCAAACCGTAGTTCTACGTCATGAGCTCAGCTCACTCAGATAAGCTTTGAGCGGTAAATTTGGGCCTAGATATGAGAGAATACATCTATGAGGTAAGTGTGCACCACATAAAACAAATCCTGCAGCACACAGTGCATAATGAGAGAAAAAAACTGAAACTCGTAATTTTCAATTAAAACAGCGACTTTGCAGTGTTTTTTCGTATATTTTGTATGGTTGTATTTGCGATTTCTTGGTCTCATTTGATAGAATGGAAGATATATTACAGATATAGAGATGATTTTGATTGGTTTTAGTACTGGAAATGGCTTGAAACTAAGCTCAAAGTAGCGGAAATGTTCAATTTTTGCCGATAATCAAGAGTAAACAAATGACCTCACACGTCTAATACACGCCAGCTGGTGGGTCTAATATACGTTCACAAATGTGGTGATATTATTTGTATAATTATTACAATATTGCATAACATCTGCCACATTGCCCCCCTATCCACCCTATCATACGCCTTTTCCAAATCCATAAATGCCACAAAACCTCTTTACCCTTATCCAAATACTGTTCACCTATATGTTTCACTGTAAACACTTGGTTTACACATCCCCTACCTTCCCTAAAGCCCCCTTGTTCATCTGCTATCCTGCTTTCTGTCTTACTCTTAATTCTTTCAATAATAACTCTACCATACACTTTACCAGGTACACTCAACAGACTTATTCCCCTATAATTTTTGCACTCTCTTTTGTCCCCTTTGCCTTTATACAAAGGAACAATACACGCTCTCTGCAGGTGTATGGAATTGGAGGTAGGTTACTGAAAGCAGTGAAGAGTTTTTATGAGGATAGCGAGGCTCAAGTTAGTGTGTGTAGGAGGGAAGGGGACTATTTCCCAGTAAAAGTGGGCCTAAAACAAGGATGTGTGATGTCACCGTGGTTGTTCAATATATTTATAGATGGGGTTGTAAGAGAAGTGAATGCGAGGGTCTTGGCAAGAGGTGTGGGGTTAAAAGATAAAGAATTAAATACAAAGTGGGAGTTGTCACAGTTGCTTTTTGCTGATGACACTGTGCTTTTGGGAGATTCTGAAGAGAAGTTGCAGAGGTTGGTGGATGAATTTGGTAGGGTGTGTAAAAGAAGAAAATTGAAAGTGAATATAGGAAAGAGTAAGGTGATGAGGATAAAAAAAAGATTAGGTGACGAAAGATTGGATATCAGATTGGAGGGAGAGAGTATGGAGGAGGTGAATGTATTCAGATATTTGGGAGTGGACATGTCAGCAGATGGGTCTATGAAGGATGAGGTGAATCATAGAATTGATGAGGGAAAAAGGGTGAGTGGAGCACTTCGGAGTCTGTGGAGACAAAGAACTTTGTCCATGGAAGTAAAGAAGGGAATGTATGAGAGTATAGTTATACCAACACTCTTATATGGGTGTGAAGCATGGGTGATGAATGTTGCAATGAGGAGAAGGCTGGAGGCAGTGGAGATGTCATGTCTGAGGTCAATGTGTGGTGTGAATATAATGCAGAGAATTCGGAGTTTGGAAATTAGGAGGAGGTACGGGATTACCAAAACTATTATCCAGAGAGCTGAGGAGGGGTTGTTGAGGTGGTTCAAACATGTAGAGAGAATGGAACGAGATAGAATAACTTCGAGAGTGTATAAATCTGTAGTGGAGGGAAGGCGGGGTAGGGGTCGGCCTAGGAAGGGTTGGAGGGAGGGGGTAAGGGAAGTTTTGTGTGAAAGGGGCTTGGACTTCCAGCAAGCATGTGTGAGCGTATTTGATAGGAGTGAATGGAGACAAATGGTTTTTAATACTTGACGTGCTGTTGGAGTGTGAGCAAAGTAACATTTATGAAGGGATTCAGGGAAACCGGCAGGCCGGACTTGAGTCCTGGAGATGGGAAGTACAGTGTCTGCACTCTGAAGGAGGGGTGTTAATGTTGCAGTTTTATAACTGTAGTGTAAAGCACCCCTCTGGCAAGACAGTGATGGAGTGAATAATGATGAAAGTTTTTCTTTTTCGGGCCACCCTGCCTTGGTGGGAATCGGCCGATGTGTTAATAAAATAAAAATAAAATTGCATAACATTAAATCTTCCATTTTTTTGTTTTGAATAAAAATTCATTATGTGAATAAAAAATAAAAATGGAATTCATTTGTAAAGACTGAAAAAGTAACTAATGAACAGAGGAAATGTTAGTTTAGTGCCAGGAATGCCTGCATTGTTTATTTTGCACCCTATTTTGAAATTGGAATATTTTGAATTTTGAGTTAAATTGGCTAAATTACCAATTTCCAATCACTTTATTTTGTAGTTGAAACAGTTGACTAGGCGATTTCTTGTGCTCAATCGATAGAATAGAATTAATACTAGTGAAATAGCTAAGAATTTGGTCGACTGGAATAATGTAATTCGCATAAAATGGGAGTCAAAGTCAGCAAAATCGCCGATGTGTAAATATCGCTGACACATCAAAATTCGCGAGCATAATTTCGTCAATTTTCAATCAAATTTCGTACTTTTTGTTTTATTACCTTCAGAAAAAGATTTTCTACCATTTCATAAGAAAAAATAAGAATTTTTTTTTTTGGAAAATTCTTGGACACTGGTGCACCCCTTCCAAAAATGGCCTTGGACCCTGAAAGGGTTAACGTGCTAGTGGCACCCCTGCTTTTCATTGGGGGGATGTTGCATCGTCTGCCGAGTATTTTGCTTTTATAGGGAGTGATTTTCGTGTGCAAGTTTGGTACTAATTCCTCTAGGATTTTCCAATTATATATAATCATGTATCTCTCCTGCCTGCATTGTAGGGAGTACAGGTTTAGGAACTTCAAGCATTCCCAGTAACTGAGGTGTTTTATCGCATTTATGCATGCCATGAAGGTTCTCTGCACATTTTCTAGGTCAGCAATTTCACCTGCCTTGAAAGGTGCTGTAAGTGTGCAGCAATATTCCTGCCTAGATAGAACAAGCGACCTAAAGAGTGTCATTATGGGCTTGGCAGTCCTGGTTTTGAAGGTTCTCATTATCCATCCTGTCATTTTTCTAGCAGATGCGATTGATACAATGTTATGGTCCTTGAAGGTGAGATCCTCTGACATGATCACTCCCAGGTCTCTGACGTTAGTTTTTTGCTCTATTGTGTGGTTGGAATTTGTTTTGTACTCCGATGAAGTTTTAATTTCCTCGTGTTTTCCATATCGGAGTATAATTGAAATTTCTCATCGTTGAACTTCATATTCAAATTCAAATTCAAATTCTTTATTTCGAGTAATATACAAGGTGGGGTGTACTTATAATTATACATTTTATGAAGTAGATTATGCAAAATGGCCAATAATATGCCTAGGTATACCTAGGCTTTTCAGGCAGTATTATGATAGGTCTTACTCAATAGTGACACAATGATTATACTGATAGTAAGGTTAGGTAATTGTAGTTATTAACTAGGTTTACAAAATTGAGGTACTGAAATTTAAACATTTAAGAATTTAACAATTAGTTTAAGAATTTAGCATTTAGTTTATATATTAATGATAAAGGTGATGTATTGGCATAATACAGTTTCTATATTGGAGTGTCTTAGGCAAACTTATGACTAGCTTAAGAATTATGAAGCAATAGGTGTATTAGAATTTTGGTTAGTACTGTGCAAATTAAGGGGAATCACAGATATCAATAAGTGTATTTTGCTGTGGATATGTGCAAGATAAAGTAGTTTTTATGTGGTTAGCTACCGGTTGGGTGCGTAAGTGAGATAAGATGTTTTTTAACGGTGCTTTTGAAAATGGAGGTTGTGTCTGCAGTTCTAGAGTTTTCAGGCAGGGAGTTCCAGATTTTAGGCCCTTTTATGCGCATTGAATTTTTGTATAGATTTAGTCGGACACGGGGAATGTCAGAGAGATGTTTATGTCTGGTATTATGTCTATGGGTCCTGTCACAACAGTCAAGAAAGTGTTTTAGCTCAGGGTTAAAGTTGGAATTTAAGGTTCTATAAATGTAGGTAGCAGAGAAGTAAGTATGGATGTTCTGAACAGTGAGTAGGTTTAGGTCTTTGAAGAGTGGGGGGGTGTGCTGCCTAGCGTTGGATTGTGTGATAATTCTTTCTGCGGCTTTTTGTTGGGTTATTATTGGCTTTAGGTGGGTAATTGCTGTTGATCCCCATGCACAAATGGCATATGTGAGGTAGGGATAGATGAGTGAGTAGTATAGTGTGAGTAGGGCTGATTGTGGTACATAATACCGTATCTTAGAGAGGATCCCCACAGTTTTGGACACTTTCTTTGTTATGTGTTGGATATGGGTGCTGAATTTCAGGTTGCTGTCAAGGTGAAGGCCCAGGAACTTGCCCTCGTTATGTTTAGCAATAGGTGTAGTGTTGATATTAATGTTTAATTGTGGATCATCTGCTATGTTGCCAAACATAATATAGAAGGTTTTATCAGTGTTGAGTGTAAGTTTATTGGCTGTCATCCATGTTGATATTTTTATTAATTCGTCGTTAACAATGGTATTAATCGTGGCAAGGTTTGTGTGGGAGATGACATAAGTTGTGTCGTCAGCAAAGAGTATTGGTTTCAGGTGTTGTGATACATTGGGAAGATCATTGATGTATAAGAGGAAGAGCAGGGGACCAAGGACACTTCCCTGCAGTACTCCGGTGTCAAGTGGTCGTGTAGTGGAGGATGTGTCTTTAATAGTGACATACTGATACCTATTAGTGAGATATGATTTGAAGTATGCTAGTGCATGACCTCTTATTCCATAGTGGTCAAGTTTGTGGAGTAGGATGCCGTGGTTTACTGTGTCGAAAGCTTTCCTTAGGTCAATAAAAAGTCCTAAAGGATATTCCTTATTTTCGAGTGCTGTGTAAAGCAGGTCTATCATTTTTACTATTGCATCGTTAGTGCTTTTATTTTTCCTGAAGCCAAATTGGCAGGGGTTGAGTATGCTTTGTGTCGTTATGAACGAGTATAATCTCTTGTGCACAAGTTTCTCGAAGATTTTGGATAGCAACGGTAGATTTTATATAGGCCTATAGTTGTTTACGTCTGTGGGGTCACCACCTTTGTGTATTGGTGTAACCCTTGCTGTTTTGAGGAGTGTCGGGAAAGTGCTAGTTTCTAATGATTTGTTAAAAAGTAATGAAATAGGATGTGAAAGGAAATGAGCGGCTCGTTTGTATATTAATGGTGGGACTTGAGACAGATGCCCTGATTTATTTTTAAGTGACTTGATTATCGTGGTGGCTTCTGTGGGTTCAGTAGGTGCAAGATATAAGGAGGATGGGAAATTCCCATCTAGGTAATCACTTGCTCGGGCATTGGTATCTGGGATTTTACTGGCAAGATTTGAACCTATGGTTGAGAAGAAGTCCTTTATCTTGTTTACTGTATCAATAGGCTGTAGTAGTGTTTCATTTGGTTTAGTTAGGACAATATCCTTAGTTTTTTTCAGTTTGTGGGTGCCCATAATCTGTGAGAGTGTTTTCCAGGTCTTTTTTATATCTCCTCGTGTTTCAGTGAATCTGTTGGAGTAGTACAACTGTTTGGCTTTTTTTATTAGTTTGGTGAGAACTGATGAATATTGTTTAATAAACTCTTTATGAATGAATCCCCATCTATATTGCTTTTCATATTGATGTTTTTTGTTAATGGATTTTAGTAAGCTGTTAGTTAACCATGGGCATCCTAGCCGTTTATTCGTAATCTGTTTCATTTTTATAGGACAATGTTTGTTGTACAGTCTATGTAGTTTACTAAGAAAGTTGTCTGTCCAATCATCAATACCCTTGATGTTTGAAAATTCTATAGCCCAGTCAACCGTCTCTAACTCTGCTGTGAAATTGTTTATTGATGCCTGATCATGAAGTCTAAATGAAACTTTGGTGTATTCTAGGGGTGGTTTACTAATGTTTGTTAAGAGGAAGGTGGGGTAGTGGTCTGTAGTGCTGTCTGTTATTATCCCCGATTTAAGGGGGGCTAGGATGTTCGTCCATATATGGTCAATTATGGTTGCACTCATCTCGGTAAGCCTGGTTGGTTTGGTTATTGTTGGTATGAGAAGTGTGTTGTTCATATTGTTGATGAAATCGGTTACTGGCTGGTCATTTGGTAGGCCAAGGTTGATATTGAAGTCTCCAGCTAAGATAAGGTGGTGTTTGTTCATTTGATTGTTTGTTATTAGGATTTTTAGTTGATCACTAAAATTTGGGATGTTTGTATGAGGCAAGCGGTAAATGGCCCCGATTGTTATGGGAGTCCTAAGGTTTTGTGCAGTAAAATTTTCAAAAATATATTCTCCATATTCATCACTATAGCAAGTGGTGTCACAACAGGATATTTCATTAGAGTAATAGATTGCAATACCAACCCCAACTTGGTTTGGTCTGCAATTGTGTAATGCTGTGTATCCTGGTAGGGAGTAGATATCTACCGTATCCTGCTTAAGCCAGGTTTCAGTAATAACAATACATGTGAAGGTTGTCTTAAGGGAATCAAGGAGGGCAAGGAGGTCATCATAGTGTTTTGCTTAAGGATCAGACGTTGTAGTTAAGAACTGTTATACTTTTAGTAGCGTTTAGTACAGTGTGGGCTTGTGATGCTATGTAGTAGAGGCAGTTACTTTCCAGTAAATTTTGATTGGGTGTTAGATTAAATAGGTTTAGATCAGGGTCGACGTGATCATTCATCAATTAGGTTAAATAGTAATTTTGTTATATCATGTATAGTGTGGTGAATTCTAGTACTGATATCTGTAGTGGGGGGATGTTTGGACAAGTATACAACTAATGCACATTGGTCAAATAGAGTATAGTAACATATAAACATAATTGAATTTGTATTGACTATGTATTAAGCTAGATGAAATAAAAATTTAAGTATAAACTAATAAGATAAAATAACTAAGAATAGGGTAGCACTAATGAGTTTGGTATTGGTTAAGTATTAAGCTAGAATGAAATAAGAGTAAAATTAAAAATTTAGATATAAAACTACTAAGATAATACTATAAAAGATAATATTACAAAAGATAATATTGTTTTCTGCAGCCCATTTAAAGATTTGGTTGATGTCCGCCTGGAGCCTTGCAGTTTCTTCAATGGAGGACACTGTCATGCAGATTCAGGTGTATCTGCAAAGGAAGACACAGCACTGTGGCTTATATCCTTGTCTATGTCTGATATGAGTATGAAGAACAAGATGGGAGTGAGTACTGTGCCTTGTGGAACAGAGCTTTTCACAGTAGCTGCCTCAGACATTACTCTGTTGACTACTACTCTTTGTGTTCTATTTGTTAGGAAATTATAGATCCATCTACCAACTTTTCCTGTTATTCCTTTATCACGCATTTTGTGCGCTATTACACCATGGTCACACTTATCAAAAGCTTTTGCAAAGTCTGTGTATATTACATCTGCATTTTGTTTGTCTTCTAGAGCATCCAGGACCTTGTCGTAGTGGTCTAGTAGGTGGGACAGACAGGAGCGACCTGCTCTAAACCCATGCTGCCCTTGGTTGTTTAACTGATGGGTATCTAGATGGTTGGCAATCTTGACTCTTAGAACCCTTTCAAAGATTTTTATGATATGGGACATTAGCACTATTGGTCTGTAGTTCTTTGCTATTGCTTTACTGCCCCCTTTGTGGAGTGGGGCTATGTCTGTTGTTTTTAGTAACTGTGGGACGACCCCAGTGTCCATGCTCCCTCTCCATAGGATGTTAAAAGTACATGATAGGGGCTTCTTGCAGTTCTTGATGAACATGTCTCTCTCTCTCATAAAAAATTCATTTAGGTCTTCGACTCTCATTGTGGTTAGCAGCTCGCTAAAAACCGAGTCATATTGGGACTCTAGTAGCTCACTCATTTCCTTGCTGGCATCTGTGTAGGACCCATCCCGTTTAAGTAGGGGCCCAGTACTGGATGTTGTTCTCGACTTTGATTTGGCATAAGAAAAGAAATACTTTGGGTTTCTTTCAATTTTATTTAGTATGGCTTTTAGTTCTTCCCGCATTTCTTGACTCCTGTAAGATTCCTTTAGCTTTAGTTCAATGTTTACTATTTCTCTGACCAGTGTCTCCTATGTATTTCAGATATATTGGCCTCTTGTAGCTACTCT